>JAPMLY010003751.1:0-12499 GCA_026401115.1 Tetraselmis chui | reverse complement strand
TGCGAATAAGTTTGCGTGTGTTTTTAGATAGCCAGGTGGGGTTAGTGGACGAGGTAGTGGGGCGGGGTTTCTTCGGGGGTAGGAGGGGCCATATGGTGGCTGCGTGGTCCATATATTGGGAGAGTAGGGCAGTGAATTTCGAGGCTAGGGTGTCGAGGGTATCGGTAGAGGCCATGGAAGGGGTTGTATTGAGAATTTCTGCGTGGAGGGAGGCCGTGTGATTGATAAGGGAGGGTGTGCTACGTTGATATGACTTAATGTGGTGCGGTTGTAGTGGGAGTTTGAAGGTGAGTTTGCGTGTGGTGAGGTGTGTGCTAGGCGGGTTGTGGGCCGAGGGCGGTCGAGCGATTAGGGAGGAGGGGGCAGGGATAACTAGGTGTATCGCCGAGTGGTCGGAAAAGTGTGAGGGAGAGGTGAAAATCGAGCATGCAGGCGGGTTGAAGCTGAGGGGGGAGGGAGGGGGGGTGAGCCAGTGGTCAAGGCAGCCTCCGCTGCGGGGGAAGGTGGGAAGGGGGGGGTGGAGTGGACGGAGGTGGTATTCGAGTAGGGAGGTGAGGGCTGGGTTGCCTGTACCTTGTGTGGTGGTCGTTTGGAAGTCGCCACCCCAGAGGACGCGGTGAGTTGGGTAGGCGTCCATCAGGCGGAGGCCCCATGCCGCGACCTCCGCGTATAAGTGTGTTAGTTGGGTGCTGTGGAGCTGAGGCATGTAGGCTCCGAGGAGGAGGTAAGGATTGCCTGAGTGTGGGGCGAGTTTTAGTCCTGCGATATGTGGGATGAGGTGTGAGGGTGGGGTAAGGACGGTGGCAGAGTGGAACGACTTTCTGCGGACCGCGAAGAGAACACTTGCGTCGGGTAGGGGCACAGATGAGTAGCAGGGTCTGGAGCTTTTAAGGAGGTATTGTGGGAGGGCGATACGCCACCTGGATTTGTGGGTGTCGTGGCTAGTTTCCGTGAGGACGAGGACATCCGGGCGGTGGGAGGTGGCGAGGTGTTCCACGTCCATGATGGATGTGTGTAGCCCCCTGGTGTTGAGGTTAATGAGGTGTAGAGGTTGTGGGAGGTGGTGTGGGAGGATTGGTGGGGGGTTGGGGGGGTTAGGGTGGTTCGCGGGGGGGGTTATGCGGCGTGGTGGGGGGGTGTGGGAGGTGAGGGGGTGGGGCGGGTATGGGGGTGTGGTGTGGGAGCGGGTGTGGGGGAGGGTGGGTTGGCGGGTTTCAGAGGGGGGGATGGAGTGGCCGAGAGGAGGGGTCGATGAGGAGGGTTGGGGGGGGTGTGGAGGCTCGGGGGAAGGGGGGGGCTGATGAGGGTGGAGGGTGTGAAGGAGTTGGGAGCGACCCACAGGGAGGGGGGTGGAGCGGAAGACGTGGTGCCACAGAAGGGTGTGGAGGGAGTAGACTGTGTGTTTGGGGTCGAAATGAGGGGGGTCGTAAGCATGGTCAGCAGGTGCCGTGAGTATAAAGTATGTATGAAGGAGGGCGTGGGTTCCACAGGACCACGCCCGAGGAGTGTCGTCCTGTCGAGGAGGGTTGAGAAGGCGAGGTGTGAGGGGTTGGGGGGTGGGGGACGAGTTCCAGGAGGCGAGGAGTGAGAGGGTGCGGGTAAGTAGGGACGGTGGGGGGGGGGGGTGGTGGAGTGAGTCCACCCAAGTGGCGGAGTCGTGAGTCACGTGAAGGAGGCCGAAATGGGAGTGCTGCCAGGTGAGGACAAGGAGGGCGTTGTGGGGTGTGCCAGGGCGCGGGGGTACGCCTCTGTTTGAGAGGTTGGTCCACTGGCTGGGGTATATGTGGTGGTTGTGGAAGGTGTCTACTTCGATGTTTGTGATAACAGTGTAGTGGTTGTGGAGGTTAGAGTGGAGTTTGGCAAGGGAAGTAGCAATGCAGTAGAGGTTTGAGAGGTTCTGGTAATGACCCCACTGGAAGGAGAGCACAGCCGAGGAGTCGAGGTGGCCGATGGGGGTAGGGAGGCCGTGTTCAAGGTTAAGGTCAAACAGGTAATTGTGTAGTTTGATGGTGCAGGTGTCGGGTGTGAAGTGTGACGGAAGTGAGGCCCTGAGTGGGTTGGTTACACCGTGATTACGGATATCGTGGGGGGGGCGTGGGAGGAGGGCAGGGGGTCGAATCTCCGGGCCTGCTGGCCCGTGTGTAGTGGAGTTAGGGACGGGGGCTGGCCCTAGCGGCCGAGTGGACATCGGATGGAGGGATGGGAGGTCCAGGGGAGGGGAGGTGCTCCTCATTGGCTGCCGCTGTGGTTTGGTCTTCTTCAGGGAGGTCTTCGAGCTCGAAGTATGAGGTTGCAGGGGATGAGGCAGGCAGGGGGAGGTTTGAGGTGTGTGTGTTGGGTGGGAGGTCAGGGGTCCGGCGGTCGGAGTTGGGGGTGGGTTGTGGGGAAGGGGAGTGTGTGAGGCGTGTGTAGGTCTGGGGGTCATGGGGGTTGCGGCGGTGTGGAGGTGAGTGGGGGGTCTTTCTGAGGGTGTGGCGCGTGTGCTTCGAGACGCCTGACGGGGGGGCAGGTTTGAGGGCGGGGTCTGTAGGTGTGTGTGCCGTAGGGGAGGAGTCCATGGGGTCGGTGGGGGGGAGGGAGGGGGGGAGGAGTCGGAGGGGGGGTGGTATCATGTTGGGGGTGGAGTCTGTGCGTTGGGGGGAGGGAGGAGGTGGGGGGTTAAGGCCGGTTGGGTGGGAGGAGGCTGTGGCGGGGTGTGTGAGGGGGGTGGAGGAGGAATCCATGTGGTCAATTGAGGTCTCGAGGATGGTGGGAAGGGGGGGTGGGGGAGGAGGGGTGGTGTCGGGCAAGGTGAGAGGGTCAGCTGGGTGTGTGTGGTGAGGGTTCGTAGGAGGGGCGGGGGAGGGGGAGCGACGTTTTTTGGAGGGGCGCTGGTTGCGAGTGTGAGGGGGGGGGGGAATATGATGGGGCGAGTTGGATGTCAGGGAGGGAGTCGAGGTCGAGGGGGGTATCGTCAGGGGTGTCCAACGGGGAGCCGTCCGCAGGTTCCTGTTGCCATATCTCGTAGGTGTTGGTCGCCTGTAGGTGGCCTGTCCATTCGAGAAGGAGAGAGGGGGGGTTGCGAAGGAGGGATTTGTTTTTGTGAGGGTGAGCTGAGGGGGGGAGGGGGAGGTGGTGAAGATGGGGTCCCTGATGCGGGACCTGCAGAAGGTGGAGTAGTGGTGGGGTGTGATGTATAGGGAGCATGTGGTGTTGGTGGGGGTGCCGCGGTGTATGTAGGTGTGGGGAAGGGGAATGGTGGCAGTGCCGTTGGTTGAGATGAGGATGCAGTACATGGTGTTGGTGAGGGAGATTTGGATGCTGGTGGCGATGTGAGGGGAGGGGGAGGGGTGGGAGCGGAAGTATGAGCCGTCAGGAAATTTTGTGAGGGAAGTGTGGTGTGAGATGTCGAAGGTGGAGGGTGAGGAGCGGTGGGAGTGGGTGTGTGATTGTGCGTATTCTAAAGCTGTTTGATGGAGGAGGGTGGAGAGCCAGTGTGAGGAAGGGATGGTACCGTTGGACGTGGGTTGGGGGAAGGGGAGGGGGTGGGGAGATTGGATGAGGACTGTGGTGAGGAAGGTGTCAGTCCAGGAGGTGCCTGGGACATGGCCTGTGAGAGGGGGGGGAGTGATGATAATTGTGTAGTTTTGGGGGGTGGGGGGTACGGTGTGAATAGCATTCTGAAGGGTGGCGTGAAAATGTACATGGCATGATTGTGAAAGAACTGGGTTATGGGGCGGGTGGAGGATATGCATCCAGAAGGAGGGGGGGTCGTTCACGACATGGACGGGTTCCCGTGTAGGTTGTAGGGCGTCCGCGATCTGGAGCATGAGTTGGGCTGGTTCCGGGAGGTCTTCCATTCGGGGGGTAGGGGTGGTGGCGCTGGCGTTCCAGGTGTCGGCGAGTTCCGTGGCGAGTCGATCGAGCAGGAGGGCCTGTATCAGGGGAACGACGTCTGGGCCGGAGAGATGAGTGAATAGGGGGGAGCTAATTTTCATGCGGCGGCCTGATATTGCGGGAACGGCGACAGCTCGTATAATCTGAATTTCCTGCTGATTCAAGGTGGTGGAAAGTTGGGGGTCCGAGGCGGCGCGGGGTGGCGTCGGACCTTCCGACGGGAGTTCACGCTGGCGTGAAGCGAGCTGGTAAAGCAGGCTAACCGTTATGCAGGAGGTGGGGATGTCCAGCCGGACCTCCTGGTGGCCATGTGAGAGTGCGACGGGCAGAGGGGTGAGGTCGTGTTGCTGGGGCATGGCGGGGTGTGGAGTGCGGGTGACGGAGGCTGTCCATCGCGCACGATGGGCGAGTTCCCGTCCGACTATATTTCTCGCGCGGGGGGATAGCGGTTAGGGCGTGAACTTTTTCGAGGAGCCAGCGTCGAGCAAGAGAGCAAGCGGAGATGAGCATGAGTGAGGAAGACGGCGTGTTCGGTAGGAACACACCGTGGAGCCAGAAGCTGGCAGTGTCAGGAGGGGCGGTGGAGTGCTGGCCTGTCAGGAGGTAGGAGTCGATCAGGCGAGCAGAGAGGTCAACGGCCCTTCCGAGGTCGGGGGCAGTCGTCGGGGTGGAGAGGACCAGGGGAGTTTGAAGCCCTGTGCCCGGCGTGGGTTCCAGGGGCGTGCCTCGTCCGTGGTCTGCATTTGCGAGCTGTGGGGCTGTAAGGAATGGAGCGAGTGGGTGACCCACAAGGCGGTTACGGGGGCCGATGTGGTCGTCCGCGAAAAGGGGTGTAGGGCGGTCTTTGAGGAGGACCTGTTTGTATGATTCCGGGAGGTTAGAAGGTGATGACATAGTGGTCGTCAGGTGGGTGTCGATGTGTGTGTGTGTGGTGGTTTTGGAGTGGGGAGAGAGAGGGTTGGAGGTGGTCAGCGTGTGTTGGCGGCACACGACCAGGTCTGATGGGACTTAGGTTTGTTCTTCGCGGGCGACTGATGGGAACGTCCGGACGCTCGGAGGGGCGCGTGAGAGTGCGCCGGCTCCGTGAGAGGGTGGTTTTTGTAATCTAGTGGGTACGTACGTGTGTCGTAGTATTGGACGGAGTACTCGGAGTGTTTGTGATGTGGGCGGCGCAGATGTCGGCATGTGAACCGAATTCAAATTTGTGAAAGCTGCGCCTTGGAGTGTGTACCGTCTGATGTGCCTACGGATCCACTGACCTGGGTGAGCTAGGCTCGGGTGGGGAGAGGTGATCGGTGCCCGTCGTCCGACGGGCCCTGTGGTCACCAGTCCATCGCTCATAGGGAGGCCATGCCCGGAGCGAAGACGGTCGGCGTTGCTCATCCGAACTACCGACCCATCCCCTATAATTTTTACGTCAGTAGTACTTTAGTAGTACTTTGGATCTTTTTACTGTCTTTAGTGACGGTAGGATACGTTTCCACACCCTCCCTTATCAACCAAACGGCCTCCCTCCACGCAGAAATTATTAATACTACCCCCTCCACGGCCTCTCCCGCTATCCTCGACACCCTCGCCTCGAAATTCGCCACACTACTTTCCTAGCATATGAAGCTGCTGTCACCCGCTATATGTGCGCCCGCCTCGGCGTCGGGGTTCAGTTCTCTGCCCCCTATGCCCATCACATGCTCGGCAAGGCCGAACGCCCCTGGCGCACTATCCGGGACAATGCTTCTGCGATGCTCCACAACATGGCCGTCCCCATGTGGTCATGCGCTGTCAGCACTTTGATTTCCTCCGCAACCGCACGTACAACCGCTCGGTCGGCCTCACTAGTGGCGTTCCCCTCACTCTCCTTACGTCGTCGGTGCCTGACGCGTCCAATTTCCGCGTCTTCGGGTGCGCCGTCTTCGCCAAGGTGCCCGGCAAGTTGCGTCGGAAACTCGGTGAGAACGCAACTCGTGGCGTCATGGTGGGCTATCCCCTTGACGCACCCGGATACCGCGTGTACAACCCCGAGACTCGCCGCATTACCACTTCAGTCCATGTTGTCTTCCAAGAATCCACTCCGGGCTTCGGCGCACGACTCCCCGTCGACTGGGTCATCACCGACAGTTCGGATGACGATCCTCCGCTGGACATCTCACCCCTTTCCCACCCTATCGACACCACCCTGCCCGACCCCTAGCCCCCTCCTCCAGCACCTCGCCATGCTCGACTCCGGTCCCATCCACTTCGCTACGGCGAACTTGTTGCCCACATGTCCGCCTACCCGCCAACATTTGTTACGGCGTGTTGTGACCCCGAACAGGGCAAGGCCAAGGAGGACATCTTCGAGCAACCTCACGTGCCCGACCTCATCACTGGTACCCCGCACACCCATGCCGGCACGTATTGCCGTCACCTACTGTTGTCACCTACTGCCGTCGCTCTCCTTTCCGCCCGAGAGTGTGTGGAACCCAAAACGTACCGGGCTGCGTTGGATAGCGCCCATGCCCCCCAATGGCAAGCCGCTATGCAACAGGAATATTCTTCCCTCATAGATAACGACACGTGGGAACTCGTCGACCGTCCCCCTGGTCGCATGGTCGTTAACATAATGTGGATTTACAATGTGAAATCCGACACCGCTGGCGAGGTCTCCCGCTTCAAAGCACGGACCGTGCCTTGAAGCAAAGGGTGCAGCCAACGTGCTGGCCTGGACTTTACGGAGACGTTCTCCCATGTCGTCCGCATGGCAAGTCTGCGACTCTTCCTTGCCATTGCAGCCGCCCGCGACCTTGACATGTGCCAACTTGACATCGACACTGCGTTTTTCTACGCCCCTATTAAGGAGGACGTGTATATCTGCCATCCCCTCGGCTTCAGTGATGGCACGTCCAAAGTGTGTCATCTCAAGCGCTGCCTCTACGGACTTAAGCAACCCCCTCGCGAGTTCAACATGTTTCTCCGTGCATGGCTCGTCGACAACGGGTGGCAACAATGCATCTCCGACCCGTGCATCTACATCTTCCGCACCAGTCCCGTGCTCGCCATGATCGCCATGTACGTGGATGACATTCCCGCAGCCTGCAATGATGCCACATGGCTTGCATCTTTCAAGGCACAGCTTGGTGCCCGGTTCAAAATTGAGGACATGGGCGACCTCTCCCAACTCCTCGGCATGCACATCACCCGCAATCGGTCGGCCCGCACCATCTCGCTGGACCAATCCAAATACATGCGCGACGTCCTCGCCAAGTACGGCATGACCGACGCGAAGCTATCGTCCCTCCATATGGAACCCGGCTTCCTCGCCGGACTCGCGCACATAACGTCGCCCCCTCTCACCGGGGTGGCCAAGGACGTCTACCCTAGTCTCCTGGGCAGTCTCCGGTATGCGGCCGTCTGCACGCGTCCCAATGGCTCCACGGCGTTGAGCATCCTCGGCTCCGCCCAAGCATCCCCCACGGACGCACACATGCAGGCTCTCAATAAAATGGTCCTTAGATACCTCCATGGCACCATCGACATGCGCCTGACGTTGGGGGGGCACGGACCACAGTCTCCAACTCACGTACTTTCCCAACGCTGACTTGGCAAACGACAGCAGCACCGGCAATTCGCGTTATGGCTATCTTTTCACTCTCAGACGCGGACCCATCAACTACAAGTCAAAACAACATACTTGTGTGGCCCAATCCACTTGTGAAGCCGAGTATTACTCTGCGGCTGACGCCACCAAGGAGGGACTCTACCTCATGCAACTTATGGGGGAGATCTTCAACGCCCCCATCACCGAAACCGCCACCATCTGGGAGGACAACCAAAGCGCCATCGCATACTCCCATAATGCCTTAGTCAGCGAGAAGACCAAACACATCGGTCAAAAGTGGCACTTCCTCAAGGACCACGTGGACCAGGGAACCATAAAGTTGAGGTACCTCCCCACTAACCAAATGGTGGCCGACATGTTCACCAAGCCTCTTCCACAACCCGCACTAACAAGACACCGAAGTGTAATCCTTGGAGGAGAAGACCCAATGCAACGCTTCATCCCGTAGCTACCTTCAGGGGGAGTGTTGTAAGTAATACCTTCTAGTTATTAGTTGCAGATAGCTATTGTAAGCTATTCTAGATATGATTAGTATATGTCTAGATCGAACATACCGATAACATGTTTGATTCGGTACATAGTTGTCGCTAGGCTACAGCTCTAACACTTCTGTTGTCCCGACACCACGCCTCGGGTTGGTTGTCTCTGTGACTGTCCCTTTGCGTGACTGTGACTATAACTACGTGTGCGTTAGTCATCTTCCATACTGATTGTGTGTACACGGTTTAGCAGGGGGGGGGACCTCATCGAGGGACATGGCATACCTTTGTCCATTTGCCTTATGCTCACCGTTAAAAATGGGGTCCCTACTTTGGTTGTAGCCTCGCTCTTGTTTATAATGTTCGTGCCGCCCCGGATAGTGAAGGTTGCGCAATTTGTAGTCCCACAGAAGCCGGTAGTTCTCATGCGCCTTTGCAGTCTCAACAGCCTCAGCCTCAGCCTCTGCTTTCCTTTTCTTATCCGATCGCAGTTCCCTCGCCGTCACTTGTGCTTACCGCTCCATCCACTCATGCTATGACGAGTACCCACACTTGGCGCATGTGGGCTTGGGGTGTTGGTAAGGACGCACCTCGCGGGGAAGCTTTTTCCGCTCTTGCTTGCTATACACCCGCTCCTCCACAAGTTTTGGCGTAGGTAGTTTCTTGCCCCATCGCTCCACCCGCTCCAACAACACATTATATAGTTCCGCGCCCCACTCTTTCTTCCCCGTACGCTTCGCATGCTGCCAGAAGTGCCATTGGACATAGTGCTCCATGTTGCAGTCGTACAATGGCAAGTGCTGCCACCTGCCTGCATTTCGCATGAAACGGGGTCCTTTTGGGTTCGTATCGGGTGGTTGGCGATGAGCCGTGGCTGGTAGGTGGTGTCGGCGCCGGTGGCCGACAACCGTGCCGTGCTGAACTTAATTGTGGCGAACTCGAGCAGCCCCCCCCCCCCCCCCCCCCCCCCCCCCCCCCCCTCGCTGAACCTTACGCGTGAATTTGACCCCAAACGGGACGCACAACAACTTAATGTTTTGTTTATTACGCTGTTACTGCTTAGGTGGGGGGACTGTGGCAATTACTGCGGTTGCTTACAATTATATAACTCCCGAGGAACGTCGAGACACACATTGCAGATAGGTGTGCCGATAAGAAATGTACCTGGTCGGAGAGACCCGGGCCCAACTTGCTAAATAAGTCCTGTATGGCGAAAGTAGAGTGGCCCGTGAGACAGCAGCCGGTCCAGTTTGCCGGGACATGTTGTAAACAATTTCAATTTCAATTTCAATTAATGTTTTGTTTCTTGACGCGGCAATTAAAGAAGCCACGAACGCCGGGTGCCGTATTTACGTTGTTGAAGTCGCAGAAACACTCCACGGCTGCCTTTGTCGTAAAAACCCACCCGACTCTGTCGTCCTCAGCCGGCTCCGCATCCACGTCGCCGAAGCCCAACCATTGCGTGCAGCCCCCTTCTCTGTCCCATATTTCTGCTTTTTCGCTCCATCCGGCTCGTGATACCTCGCCCATAAAGGCGCGAAGTAGCTTATCCAAGTAGGGGCCGACAATCACGGAGAGCGTCGAATGCGCGATCGCCCCCTTCTCCCCAAGCTTCTTAAACACAACGTCTCTCACCGCAGTTTTGAACTCTTCACCATGCATGACCTCCACAATACGGTCGAGGGGTTCTTTGGAACGGGGGCACTTCTTTGTTTGGCGATTCGGGCCGCGGGGCTGTGCATGGGCTGTCAATTGCATATCGTGCATACACAACGCGCAGCAAATTTGCGCCATTCTGTGCGGCTCATGCATACAATGCGCAAAATTTTGAGGTGAGGTACCTTATAAACACACCACCGTCTGAGTTCCATACGACACCACATTTCATAAACAAAAAATCGGCACCTGGCCTATGCCAATAGCTTTAACATGTACTACGAGTACACGCATTTAACGCCGCAGCTGCATAATGGTATCTTGCCGTCCATGTGCCACCGGTTATTGTGACACCCGATTTTGCACCATCTCAAACGCTACGTGCAGGTAAGAGGGCTCTTATCGGCTATTCTCAACCCTATTCGCCGGCAGCTCGCGCAAATAGGTCAATTGTGGTCCAAGGGTCAGTGCCGTGCCGTCGGTTTGGCAAACTGTGTTGATGCCGGCGACATTGGGCGCGTTGTTTTGGTGTGGTATGAGTGGCATGTAGGTGTGACTAAGCATACAAAAAAAGTGCGAAGAATACATGTCTGTCGCGCGATCGCGCGATATTAAAAGGTATACTTGTTATTAACTATATATAGCCAAATTTATGTACTTTGTACGCCGTGTCTCTTGTTCCGGGCAAAGGGCGAGGCTTGGCCCCATCCCGGCGGCGCTCGGCATGCCCTTTCGCTAGATCTTACCCTTCCACACCCCATCATTTGACTTGAGTCGCTACGCGGGGGGAGCAACGTTACCCATCAACTACTCGCTAGGCGACTGGACATGTAGATGGTGGCCAAGTTAACTCACGCGCTAGCGAAGAAAACTTGGATGGCGCTCCCGGACTTATCCGGCATGCGTCCGTATATTCATATGTTTGGATTTCGTGATTTGAGCTATACCGTATAAATAACGCTGCGGCTATAGGTCCGGCGGTAGTATAGCCCGTTGTACCTCTAGATCCTTCTAGAATTTTAGGTATAGCCTCGCACCCCTTCGCGCATGCATAGGGAGGTTAAGTCATTGAACTTCGAGGCTGGAGGTATAGCTAATGCTATACCGTAAGTCATAGAGTATCACCCGTCTCACGCTACCCGTCTTGAACACACATTTACCTCCAAGCCCGGAGTGTGGCAGCTAGTTCAATGACCGAGACCCGGTTATAGTCTACACTTCCAATGGATTGGGGCACTAGTAGGCGCTGGATGACCCAATCAAGAAGCAAACATATAACTGTTCCGGGCGTGTCTAGCAACGGTGCTAATGTTTCTTTGTTTAATCCGCGGTCATGCATGAGTTGAGTGCCGATTAGGTGACCTTTTGGGTACACCGACCGGTGGGATCCTCCTTTTACATGAAACAAGAAATGGATAGCGTGGTACTTTCACGGACAAAAACCTTTGTCCGAACCACCAGATGTGGCTCAGCCTCACGTCATCCAACATTTCGAGCACTTTGATACATAATGTACAAGGCTTTTCTTATGGAGCCGTTTCCAACACACGAAGGGCTAATAATAGTACTCGTGAACCTTCCACGCGGTGGACTGCTGAGACCTCAACCCGATGGCTCTATGCAGTCCGCCGTGAGTTCAACGAGTAGCCCCCACTCAGTTTGGCGTGGACTTCGCACTCCGCCGTCCTTTAGAAAGGCGCCTCTATCTATAACATCCGCGTCTATAACAGCCGCGTGCGGTATCGCTACCGCGGGATGCAACAATTAAACTCGTCGGTGGTTGGTGGTGATTCAGCGAGTCGGACGTCATACTTGACAATATTGACCCAAGCGTGCTTTCGTGCGTTAGGGTCCGAATCGAAGTTTGGAGCATAAAGATTTAATAGTTTGATTATCAATTCAAACCTAAGGATCGATTAGTTTGTTTAACTCATGGTAGAATTATCGAGAATCAATCTATTGTATCATCAGTCGTATCACTAGGGAATAGTTTCACTCATATAAAAATCGACGCATATGATAATTAAGGCACTTATATGTTTTATTCAGTTTCAGTTTCAATAATGTAAAGATTAACGTATCCTATAATGCAGGCCATAAGTATCAATGCATATGATAAATCGGGTGTTAAAGATCAATGCATTTCATAAATATGGCTCTAACGATAAATGCATTTGACAATTCGACCGCTAAGGATCAGTGAATATGACCAGTGAAAATTCGGGCGCTAAAGATCGATATTTGATAAGTAAAAATGTAAGTCAACCACAGTTTTTGAGTCCCAATCTCAATAAGCGGCATTGTCCATTCCATTCACATTGGTTGACTTTCACAAAAAAAGGGACAAGCTGCACGTCAAGACTTTTTTGCCCATATGAACCACAGTGCGTGATACAGTTGATTGTATTGCATTAATGTCCACTTGAAAGAAAGATTAATGCCGTCGTGATATTATGTGAGTGCACAATGCACTTAATTATCATCAAGTCTGATATGCCCGTGCATGTTTGGTCACGCAACAATGTTTTCATAAAATCACTTTACCTTATATACCCATATACAACCCTGCAAAAAATATGTTGCAAGCCCCTCACCCAGCGCAACGCCTTCATCTGCATGTTCTCGTGTCTTGAATCAACGGGGTTTATGTGTTCACTCATTGTGAAAAGAAGTATTGTGAGGCAAGATAGTTGCAATTGCCATGTCTTACGATGGTGCCAAAAGATGCATTGCCAGTAAATGCTAGGTTGCTGCTAGTCCGGAGCAGGGTTGCGCGAGGCTTGACCACGCGGTGTCAGGGAAGTGTCCCAAAATGAAGCGCTGCCCAACAGGTATCCCAAGAGATGAGCGCCGAGATGGGTCCATTTGGGGGTTTAGGAACCCCAAAGCTATA
>JAPMLY010003750.1:0-18020 GCA_026401115.1 Tetraselmis chui | reverse complement strand
TTATAAGGAAGGTGCGACGGAGCAGGTCTAGCCGCGCCTCTTCCTCCATCCGCACTTCGGCCTCCGGGATCGCCTCCACCCGCGGTTTGATGGTGAAGTACACAGCGGTGTAGAGGGCGTGGAAAGCGACCCAGACAGCTCGACACACAGTGATGACGGTTGGAGACTGTGCGTTCACTTGGGCGAACCCGTAGCCGAACGCCAATAGCACCAGGACGTCCAGCCAGAACTGTTCACCAACAGCCCAGAAGCATTCGAGTTCAGTCATCAGCCGATCCAAGAAACGTACCAGTACCCCGGAAAGGGAGGAGATCATAACTTATTGGAGGTCTCGTGACCGCCCAAGCAAATAGAAGTGAACGGAGCATGGCACCCGGCGGCTGGAATGTACCTCTGCGAAGAGGCCCAAGGGGTTGAAGCGCGCCTTGGCCTGGTCCTCTGGCTTGCCCTCCGCCATCGCGCTTGCAGCTCCGTAATAAAAATAGGGTTTTGCACTCGACGGTTCAGGGATCCCCACGTAGGCAGACCAAAAGTCTACTACAACACAGTGCACTCCTGCAAACCCCCGGAATCAGAACTTATCCTGTGTTTTTTCTCTCGTAATCAAAGTTTCCAAGGTTGTGCACGATCCAGCCACAGCCTAGATGACTCCTGGAACACGGTTGATGGCTCGTTATCTGCGGATCACGGTCGTCTCGCTAGTCAGGAACTGAACTGCGGGCGGGCGGCCAGGTGACCGCGGTCTTCGTGTTGTTTACCCTAGGGCACGTTTTGCCAAAGATGTCAGCTTGCTTACAATTTGGCCAAAAGACACCCACAGACAGGGTCTGGGGGTCGATTAGCGCAGGATTATAGGGATGGGTGGGTGGGTTCGCGCGAAGCCTAGATTGGCTGAGCGCGAAAGCAGAGAGTGCCTAGGCTCGTGGCTAGCTACGGCTTATAAGGCACGGGCTAGCTAGAGCTGACCGTTGGGGAAGTCGTTGGTCGTTGGCTGCGTCTAACTGTTTGGGCAAGGTGGTTGCCCTGCAGGTGAGCCGCGCCGATATTAACGGTAACAGTCACATGATATTGGATATGCAAACCTCTAGATTCAAATCAATCTGACCATTTACCCTAGGGCACGTTTTGCCAGTAACCTAAAGCCAAAGGCTTGCACAGCCAGAATTAGTGTTGCGGGGGGGTCGGAGTGAGCCAGCCGAAGAACCGCCAAGCAGCAGGTGTTGGGGTCATGGTGGGGTCAATATATTTTCCTTCGGTCACGGAGCTGTTCTTGGCCCAGCCACCCATAAATTTGATTACGGGGAGGGGTGCGCCGATGCAGCTGGCAGCGGACGCCGCGCCTTTCCGTAGGCTGTGCGACGTCCATTTAAAGCCGGCGGGCGCGGCCGAGGTGACTGAGAGAAGGGCGAGGGAGAGCCAGGTGGAGATGGTGGACGCGGCACCCCAATCGGCGGAGGGCTCTGAAGGTGAGAAACTCCAGAAGGCGAGCGGGGGTGGCTGGTTGTAGAACTTAGTGCAAAAAATAGCGCGTTGTTCCGTGTAGTAGTCTATCAGGTTCGCCAGGACGGGGTTAGCGGCTACAGGGATAGCGATGACCAGTTTATCGCTGGCGTCGCGGCGTTGGTCTCCCTTAGACTTCCGCACGTAGAGGCAGATTTGCTGCGAAGGCTTGTCGACCACGAGGTCGCCGGTCTGGCAGCGGGCGCCGGTCTCGGCGCGGCAGAAAAACGTGTAATTGACACACACCGCTAAACAGGCCCTGAAGCGTTGCATCTGGGGGAAGGCAGCAGGGGTCCACGCGAAAGTGTCGTGGAGGGTGTGGGCGTAGTGCAGGATGTCTAGGGCGACTTGTGCGGGTAGCGGGAGGCGAGCGGTGGTAGGTACCAGGCGGCGCTGTAGCATGGCGAGTCCACGGCGGGCGTCCGCTAGGAGTTCGCCCACGGCGATAGGTTGGCGCCGGTGGTCGCGGAAGTACTTGTTAATTGCGCTGAAGTAAGGCTGCAGCGAGCTGGCAGCGACCGTTCCCAAGCGGGCTAGCCAGGCCGTGTAGCGGACCATTGTGGCCGGCGTGGCCTGTAGCGGGGCGATATTTTCCTCTGCACAAAAAATAAAAAACTGTCGAATTGCGCTCTGGTAGCTCAGGTACGTCGAGGGCGCTAGCGAGTTGCTGAGTAGGGCAACCGCTGTAACCCCGAGCTTATCTGATCCTAGGAGGTCTTGAAAAGTTTCAGCCAATTCGGAGGACCAGGGCGACTGTGCTGCTTCGAGGCGTAATTCGTAGCGCGGGGGTCCTGTACGCAGAGGGCGGACGTCCTGTACAGGCGCATTTAATCGGTCCGGGCGTATCGCTCGGCCAATCGCACCGCGTCGGGTGTAGAGCCAAGCGGGGGTGCTAGCCGAAAGGCCACGATGCTCCAAGCGGGAGGTCCGACCCCTTCTTGCCTGCCTAGCCTGCCGGGGAAGAACAGGTCGCGGGACGCTGGGAAGTGCACGGTCTCGGTGGCCAGGCGGGCGAACGCGTGGTACCATGTTTTGTTTCGCCAGTAGGGGGCGATGACTGTTGCCTCGGCTTGAGCTTGTTCGAGTTTCGCGGCGAGTGCGGGTAGGGCCGACCAAGGGGGGTTGCAGTAGTTGTTCTCGCGTCTCCACGCCGAGTCGGGGAGGTGTAGGCAGTCGATGTCCTCGCACAAGGGGTCGCGCCAGCGGGCGTTGAAGCGTGGTAGCTGCGTGTTGAGCATAGACGCGAACCGGTCGATTGTATGCGGGCCCCACCGACGCTGGAGGTGTTTGAAGAGTTGAGGGTTTAGCTGCCAGTCTTCGGAGTCCAGTTCGCGGCTGAGCGTGTCGGCCCAGACGTTGGCGGCCGACCGGATGTAGCGGGGGCGGATGTGGATGTCGTTGGTGTCGAGTAGGAACCACAAACGCCGTAGCTCGGTCATCATGACGGGAGACCGGGAAGTTAGCTTGGTTAGGACGGCGACCACGGCAGTGTTGTCCTCGTGGAGGAGGACTTGTCGTCCTCGGAGTTGCGGGAGAAAGGTTTCGACCGCGTGCCGGACGGCCCGAAGCTCCTTCCACGTAATGTGTTGGAGGCGGTCGGTGGCGCTCCAAAACCCGCGGGCTTGGTAATTGGCGTCCTCGTTGAGGACGGCACCCCATCCGTAGTCGCTCGAGTCCGCGTGCAAATAGGCGGTCTCGATGGGCTTGTAGATCGACCGGCCGTTGTGTTGGGAGGGTACCGTGCGCCACCACTCGAGGTCGCGCCGGAGTTGATGGGTGAGGCGCACGCGTCCCCCCCAACCGGTACGGGTAGCCAAAACGTTGTGGAGCTCGCGCAAAAAGAATCGGGCGGGCGCGATGGCGAGGTAGAGAAATTGCGCTTTTCCCGCGAAGGCTGCGAGTTGGCGTGTGGGTAGCCATCGTGCGTTGGACGCTGCCCGTCCGAGCAAGGACGAAGCGTGTTGTGCGAGGTGGTGCAGTTTTGCGAGTGGGGCGCGAAACTCGCCGCGGTGTAAATCCACCGTGAGGCCCAAGTGGTCGCCGACTTGCGTTGGCGTCCATATACCTTTCTTGGGGTTGCGCTGTAGGCCGAGGCTGTCGAGCAGGGCTTGGACGCGCTGCCGAAGTAAGAGTGCCTCGTCGTAAGTGTCCGCCAAGAAGAGGAAGTCGTCCATGTAGGGTAGTAGTCGAGTTCCTCGCCATCGCGCGTTTCGGAGGAAGCGCTTGGACGGGCGGCGTGGGCCGGCCGGTGTAGCTGCGGGCGTGGGAGGTGGTGGGCGGCGTAGGTGGTTCGTAAACACTTGCGTGAGTTTGCAAAAGTAGTAGGCGGAGCCCGACCACCCCATGGGGAGGCACGCGAGGCGCCATAAGGTGCCGCGGTAGTTGACCGTGAAGTAATCCCGGTCTTCCTCCCGGATGCCAAGGGTGTAGTACCCATCGGCGAGGTCGAGTGAGACGAAGTAGTCCCCCGGTCGAGATAGATGGCGGAGGTGCTTGAGGGTCTCGCAAGTCATGTTGAACGTCGAGCAGTAGCGGTTGAGTTCGCGAAGGTCGATAATCAAGCGCCATTGATTGCATCCGGGTTTTGGAACTAAGAACATCCGGGAGACGTAGCGTGGGTTCGTAGAGCGCTCCCACGCGCCGCAAGCCTCGAAGCGTGGTAGTTCCGAGTTGAGAAACTCGAGTTGGTCGGGTGTGGCGTCTAGCATGGAGATGCCATGGTTGAACGGCTTGGGACGTAGGCCGTGCTTGAACTTCACACGTACGCCGTGGCGGATCCAACTTAGGACTTGGCCGCTCGCGCCGATGCGCTCCCACTCCCGCCATTTTCGACGTACGCGGTGGCGCATGAAGGAAGATGTCGGGGAGCAGGAATCGGCGCGGCGGGCCACACCATCATTTCTTGCTTGGGGTTTTAGCCGAATCGGTCGGCTTGGGTGGGAGGGTTGCTCGTGCCGCGGCTGCTGCTGCTGCGGCGGCCTTGCGTTTGTCGGCGGCGGCTTTGCGGCTCCGAGCGTCGGGGCCGTTGGGCTTGTCCGGTGTGACCTTCGCGAAAGCGGCGCCGGCGGCGGCCTTGCTGGCAGCGTGTAGGCTGACTTCAAGCGTGCGGTCGACGAAAGCTTGGCGTAGCGCGTCCAATGTGCCGGAGACCGCGGTAGGACGCGGTCGGCAGAAGCGTTCGTGTGCCAATTCGGCGAACACGCGGTCCGCATCCGTGCTCGTTTGTCCGCCCTTGGTGAGGCGGAGGAAGCCCAATCGAGTACGGGCGGCCTCCTCCGTCGCTGTGTGGGTGCGATGGCCCGCTCGGATGAGGGCAATCGCTGCCGCCTGCTCCGTAGGTAGAGGTGGGCCGTGCGACAACGTGTCCAAAGCCTCGCCAATTGCCGCGTTGGCGCAACTGTCGAAGAAGGCATAGCACCCGATGTGTAGGTACTCGTCGTATGCGGCTTGGGTGCGTTTGTCGCTTAGGGCACGGGCGGTGTCGTCCGTGAGAGTCCACAGACGTGGCTCCTCGACGTCGCGGGGGGGACGTTCGAGGCCGGCCGGGATGACTTCGCCGTAGTAGGTGAAGTCGACAAACTCGGCCGCGGAGGGGTCGGGTTCGTCGTCGAGCAGGTCGATAGGTGGCTCGGGGGCCTCCTTACCACCCTCCGTCGCTGTGGTCGCGTCGGTGGGAATGGACTGCTGTTGATAAGTAGTAGCGGGTGTGGCTGTCGGCTGTCGAAGCTGAGCGAGTAAGGCAGCGTTAGCCGCCAAAAACTGCTCAGTAATGCGTTGTTCCGATTCCAAAACCGCCGTACGAATCTGTTCGGCTGTGCGTTGTTCGAGTGAGGTAGCGTGAGGGTCGGCCGCTGCGGCGGATGTAGACTGCTCAGGCTGCATATTGGGGAACGGCGTAGCTGAACGAGGGGAAGTGTCGCGTGACGCTCGAGTGCGCATGGGACGAAAAGTAAGATTGACACCCTACTCGACTACGAGAGTCGAGACTGCATTCGCGCGAAGCCTAGATTGGCTGAGCGCGAAAGCAGAGAGTGCCTAGGCTCGTGGCTAGCTACGGCTTATAAGGCACGGGCTAGCTAGAGCTGACCGTTGGGGAAGTCGTTGGTCGTTGGCTGCGTCTAACTGTTTGGGCAAGGTGGTTGCCCTGCAGGTGAGCCGCGCCGATATTAACGGTAACAGTAACCGCTAGAGTTACTGTCCCGTACACATGATATTGGATATGCAAACCTCTAGATTCAAATCAATCTGACCATATTATAATGAGATTCTGTTAATCCTTGTGACTTGCCCGTGATTGTATATCACAACGATAAATAAAAACATGTTAAAGGTCATTTAGGGTCGTTTTTGGTTTTATCCAATGTTTAGTTTATTGGTTACAGCCGTCCTACTTATTTTAGGACGCGACACACGTGCCACCCCGGATGGCCGCCGCGGCGACCCGGCCGGGACATAGTCATCGGCGTCCTCCACGGCCACCTCTAGGCCGGTCGCCCGGCGGCGGGGCCGGGTCGCGCCCTATGGCCCCCGCTCCGGGTGACCTTCCGACATCATCACCAAATGCTCAAGCGCCTTCGCATGCCTTACGACCTGGAAGTACTCCGTCTCGGTTTTTACCCCCCACTCCCACAATGCGCTCCCCCGCTCCTTTGAGGTGCGTTAGTTGCTCCGCGTCGTTCCCGACCCTTCAAGCGCTATGCGCCCATCTAAATTCCCCCGCGACAACGTGCACTTTTGCGCCCGACAATTGCCATGTTGTGGATGCCGATCGCCACCTTCTCGCGCCGTGCACTTTTTGAGGACGATACTTTCGGAGCGATGGCCTTAGTAGACACCAACATTCGTGCTCTCACCGCAATACTACGCCATCCCAACAGCCGGCATGCGGTGCTTCGCTTCCGCGTGGTCGGCCGTCCCCGCCGCATCCCCAGTCCTTGCCCCCCGCCGTCCAATGGTGCCTTGACCATGGGGCCACTGGCGGGGAGAACTCTAAAGCCTTCTTCGAGTCCTACCTCCTTTCTTTCCGATCTAGTACGTCCTCGAACGGCGTCCCCCCTTCGGTGGTACGCCTCGTCAAGCCGGTCTTCGAGGAGCTTGTCGGTTGCGTTTTGTCTTTCCGCGGTAGGGCCACCCAAGGGGCTTCCGCGGAAGCGGCTTGGGCGGCGTTGCTTTTATTCCCGCGCTTAGTTTTGCGCCCCATGGCTGATTTCACTTCTGCGGGGCATCTGCCCCCTGACCCGGTCGCTGATTACCGTGACAACCGCTTAGCCCATTGGGCGTATGGAGATCTCGATACATTGTTTTCCGCCGCTCGCGCCCACGCATCCCTTACCAATGGGCGGGCACCGCCACCTACCTCACTTTCGAGGGCCGGTACCGACCCCATCTCCCCTTCGCAACCCTTTCATAACGGCGTCTCGGCCAAGGTCGCCAACCGGGCGGCTAGTACCGTCGTGCTATGGAGGCCCTAAGCTCCAACCCCGTTGCAAGTGATCAAGGGGTGCACGAGGAATTATCACGGTTGCACCCACAAGACGATGACGACCTCGCGGACGTGTTGCCGGATCCCTTCTCCCTCCCTCGCATCAAACTCCGTGCTTCGGAAGTTGATATTATGGAGGTCGCAGCTAGATGCCCTCGAAAGTCTAGTCCTCACGTCGACGGTTGGAGGTTTGAAACTCTTCGCGCGTTGGGTTCCCGAAGCCATCGTGAATGCAGAGGTTCCACCCGGCGTTGCCTCATTCCTTGCCTCTGCCACACTCATCCCGCTAGACAAGCTTGATCCCGAACAACGACGCGCACAAGAGCAAGAACTTCGCGACCAAAAGGGGACGTTGCGCCCGATTGGAATCGGCTCCGTTTTAGTTCGTTTCGCGAATTGCGCGCTTCTCGCCGTAATTGGTGACGAAGTGTCTCAATGGTTGGCGGCTCGGCACCAATTTGGGGTCGGCGTCCGCGGCGGGGTTGAGATCGTACAGTTCATGGTTCGAGCCGCGCTTGACGCTTCACCGGACTGGGCGGACAATCAAGGCGACGCATCCAACGCGTTCAACGAGTTCTTGCGGCGTCCCTTGTTTGAGGAGTTGTCAGCAAATCCCGCGCTTCGACCGTTGCTCCGCGTCGCTACTATGTTGTATGGCCGTCCATCTACCTTGTACGTTTACGACTCATCAAATGCTCACGGCCCGGCCATGCGCATCCCGAGTACCCGTGTAGTCCATCAAGGTTGCGTTCTCGGGGCCATGTTCTTCGCAATAGTTGCCTCCCGGGTATACAAACAATTGGCTGCGATTGCCCCGAACGAATCCGTTGTCTGCGGTTATTCTTATGATGCTTACTTCTTGGGACCCCCTGCGTCTCTCGTGGCTATTGGCGACGCTATGCTGGAGGCGTATGCTAGTGTCGGCCTCACAGTAACCATCCGCAAAAACTGTTTGTATTCCCCTTTGGGTGTCGGTGATGCTTTCGATAACTTACCCAACGGCCACATCATGCGGGGAGTAAATGTCTCCACGGAAGGGACGAAAGTATTGGGAGGGCCAATGGGCACATCGGATTTTGCTCGAGACGTTTTTGAAACGGCCTTAAGTAAGTATGAAGCCTACGGCGAACGTCTAAAGGGTCTAGCGGCTCACCGGCACTCTCACACTGCGCTTCGTATCCATCAACACTGCAACCGCCGCTTCGGACACTTTGTCCGCACAGTCCCCCGAGGTCTTGGCAGGGGCGAGGGCTACGGCGACACCGTCGTGACCTTCCTCGAGCGCGCTGACAATGCCACCCTAGATGTGGCGGCTGAGATATTGGGCCTCCCCGCAGCTAGCCTACCCCGCAACACTCGCTCCGAGATGTCTCTTCCCATACGTTTCGGAGGCATGGGGGTGGGGGACTTGGTTGCCTTGGCGGACGCGGCCCATGTCGGAGCGGCCGGTTTGGCAGTGGGCTCAGCTATCCGTTTCCTTACATCACAAGATGCTCGCGTGCGCGGGGACTCCCAAGACGAAGTTCCGATGGAGCCGACCATGTATGGACGGCTAGCGACTGCTATGACCAGAGCAGTGTCCCGAAGGCACGGTACACCGGACGGCGACGACGGCGACAACGCACCCATGTGGTCGTTAGAACTCGCTTCGTCGTGGGCGCGCTTAGATGCTGCGTGCGGTTCTCACGCTCTCGCCGAGTCTGAACCCTTGATAACCACAGCCTTAGCGATGCTCCCCCGCAACGTCCAACGGTGGCTCGCGCAGGCTGCGTAGCTGAAGCCCGATCAAACAACGAGCAGATTTCTCGGTCCCTTGATGGTCTACCCTCGCTCGTACCCCTTTCGGCGTTTGCCACGGACATCTTTCCAAAGCTACAAGCCGACATCAGTGAGCGCGTCAACTTGCTTCGCTTTGCGAAGCTCGCTCCCACGTTTTCCAACCGCGCTCGGCCGGAGTCTAGGCGTTTTGTCTCTCGTCTCGGCCATGGCGCCCTTGCGTTTTTGGCTTCGGACCCGCCTACTTCCGGTCGCTTGGGCGAGCTCCGTGACAAGTTCCCTGAGCACTACGACGCGGTTTTCCGCGTCGCGGTCTGTCGCATCTTCGGCCTACCCTCATCCCGCATCCTCTCTACTCTACGCTCCCCCACTGTTTGTGCTTCTTGCCATCTCTCGGTTCAAGCTATGCGGGGTGCGTTCTCGTCGGCGGGTGTTGACATGTCGGACGATGCGTGGGCCACTGCTTTCGCGGACCATTTGGCTCGATGCGGCGGAGATGCTTCGGTCCACACCGCTCACTCTTGGTTAGTGACGGCCCTTGCGGAAATCATCTCCGAGGTTCGTGGCGCACTCGGGGTTGGCATCGAGGTTCTCACAGATCCCACGATGTTAGTTCAACTCCCCAACGGCAACGACGGTCTCCCCGCGGATGTGGGTGTCTTGCACTATCACGGCATCCGAGGCTCAAAACTTGCCCTCGATGCCGTGGTTTCCGGTTTGTTCGGCGTTTCTGCCCCCCCGTCACCCGAAGTCGCTCTCCGCCGTGCTGAGAAGACCAAGTTCGAGAAGTAGTCCGAAGGGGTGAGGAGTCGGCCCGACATCCGTTTCATTCCCTTTGTTGTCACGGAATTTGGTACTCACGGCGGCCACGCCACGGCTTTTCTTGACGGAGCTAGCCAAGCAGGCAGCCGCATCTAAAGGGATGCATGTGGGCAAGTTGTTGGCCGCCTGGCGTCGAAAGGTCTCTCTCGCCGTCCATGTTGCTCACGCGGACAACGTCTTGCGCGGTTTGTCCGCCGCCGCGGACGGCGTGGAGGCCGCTTCTTCCTCGGCCGGGATGCCTTCTCCTGCCACGGCGCTCTTCACCCGCGCCATGGGCCGCAAGCGTCCCCGTGCTTCCTCGAGCGGTGCGTGAGGCGCCGCTTGTCGCTTCCACGTGTTGCATTCTCGGCGTGGCCTTGTAGTTTCCTTAGTCTAATCTGCTAGGTTTGTGCACAATGTAGTGCTTTCCTTTTGCCGTGCTTTGCATTCCGTGACCCTCTTGTCACTCTTGCCCTTTTGTTTCCCCTCCCACTTTCCCTGTCCGTGCTCGTTCTTGTTCTTCGTGTAACCAAAAAATTTAGGGTCGTTTGGGGTTTAAACTATCTTCCTACACTCCTCCATGAAATTATGACCGTGCATTACGTTAAAGCTAGTCAAGAACACGCTCCCCTCTCACCACGTCAAGCACGACGATACCCGAGTACCACCCAATTGTAGGAGAGCCGAGAAGCAAGCAGTAAGCCGTCATCCGGGGTGGTTAGACCTCAGCTTAAAGCGGGTGTTGTCGGTGGAGTTTGTCGAATTAAGCCCATAAATTCCCAAGAAATTGTCTAAACTACACACGTCGTTCCGAGCGCCACGCTTGGGCATTGCTCAAGCGCTCATACCAAGCTGCATATTACTATGTGTTCCACATAACCGTAGTTTGGGGGGCTTCTTGGAGGGGCTTTGGAGGCGTGGGTGCCGTGTTCACTGCGCGAGGTTTGGTTTGCGGGTGTGTGAATAGAGCACGGAAGTTCACGCCGATGACACGGGTGATGTTTTTGGAAAGCTAGCGAGCAAAAACTCACAAGACGCAGGCTTGGATAAACACGTTGTACACATGCGAGGGCGATTGGCTTAGGGGAGGGGCGAGGTCCAACTTGGCCGTTAAGGACGCATCACGTTCACGGTGGTGTTTGGAATGCTTGGGTATGTGCTTGTGCCAATCACATCCGCTCCACGCGTCGGGAATTAGGCTTGGAAATTAGGAATAAAGAATTGGTAAGCATGTAGCGACAAACCCCGCACAAATCGCCTCATAAGGTGAGCCGAATTGGATGGGTGTTGCTCCGCGGCTCAGCTTTTCCGGAATAGTTTGTAAATACAAATAATTCAAAGAAACCCGATTTGTGGGCGTTTGAACTCCGGAGTAGGTGCATTTAACGCGCATTGAAGATATGCGTCCAACGGTACATGTTATGAAACGTTTAACCATATTTGAGTAAGTTATGGTCGTATGAACATTGTGACCTAAAGCCGCTTGCCCTTGGGTTGTGCGCTTATCGGTGGTAATTCTACATGCGCGATTTCGTGCGTTTCCCCCACCGCGGCTTGCTCAAAACCTTCTACCTCCGTCGCCTATGTGTTGTATTTGTCCGTCGTCCGACCGTCGCATCAGCATTCATATTGCGGCGTTGTGCGCCGGTCACTCTTTTCGCCTAACCAACACGGCGACGGTTTGAAAGAGCGTGCCGCACGGGTGCGGGCGCGATAACCCCAAGTACACAAGCCCGGCAGAACTCGAAGTACTCGAACGTACAGATCGAGTATGGCAATCTGATTCTATCGAAATATTAAGAATCCACTGGAAGCCGCCACCGCCGCTTCCGGATCCGAGGTCGTACGCGACGCCGCACACTCGCATTGGGCGCGGCTGTGTGTGACCGCAAGGGCCGCCGTTACGCCGTAGCCGTGCGGAGGACCGCCGACGGCATCGTGTCGGCGGCCTCGGCCCCCGCGACTACCTGCGCTGCGCCCACTTCGGCTACCACCTTCCCAACCGCGCCCCCCCTGAATCGCCTGCTTCAAGCGAGCGTCGCGATGCACGTCTTCATTGTTATGCGACCTCCCCACTTGCAATACGACCCCAAGCACACGCAAATAAGACATAAAACTAAACAGCTATTCGTAATTTCACAAATATCAACATTATTTTAATACACAACCCTAATCGCATTAACAACATCGACAAGCTTGTCAAGGCTGCAAGAAAATGCAAACACGCCAAGCCAAATTGCTCTTAGGTCAGAAATCCCGTTTGTTTTGACGTGAATACAATATTAAGTGGAATTCAATATTAAGTGGAATTTACTAGAAACACTAGTTGGCCAGAAAAGATACACGACTATTCCCCACCATTACCGTCTGTTGTGGTACATTGGAAAGCAGCGAAGACGCCGTGTATCTTCCGTCACTTCGTCCACGACTTTTCACGCAGTTCGATGAGGTCCCGCAGCTCACAGCGCAGGCGGCTCTCCAGCCCCTTGGCTTGGCTGAACACTTTAATGCGCGAAAAATAGACGTCCATGCGCTCCTTGTTCCTCGGAATGTCGATCTCGCGGCCGATGATGCTCATAAGGTTGCACAAACACTCCACGTCCTCCGGTGCCGGGGTGCCTTGCCCCTGGAGCAGCTTCAGGATGCACTCGTGCATGATGTGCTCGGTCAAAATCTTCTTCTTGTAAAGGTGGCCGATGAACTGAATGTTGCTCAGCATGCGCTTGCGTGCCGCGAGATTTTTCAAGTACACCTTTTGCTCTTCCACCTGATAACGAGGCAAAGTGGCAATGGATGGCAAGAGTCAGGATCGCTTCCTATGATCATCTAGCCCCCCCCCCCCCCCCCCCCCCCCCCCCCCCCCCCCCCCCCCCCCCCCTAAGAAAAAAATAGTTTGCAGTTGGGCTACGTGCATATCGCACGCGTAGATGTGCGACTCAAAACCAAGATGAACAGAATAATATACTACTCCTATGTTAGAGTCAATGAAGAAATATTAAAGCAGCACCGGCTCGCCACTTTCCTCACCGTTCCAAATTAACGAACAACGGACGCAGCTTCACTATAGCACGGCACATACACTCAAATGCACATATCCGTTACCGTTCGGTTCATTTTCTCGCCCATGGTGCCATCCTCTTTCTCCGCCTTATTCCGTTCGTCTTGATCAGCCACCGCCTTCATCGCCGCCTCACCGCTCGTAAACTCCTCCTGGCACTTGGTCCGCAGCACCTGCTTGAACGACACCTCGCGGTCGCAGTTGGGGTACGGAAAGCGCGGCAGCTTCGTCCCCAAATACTCGCACAGCGCGGCGTATACCTCGCTCAACGTCGTCTCCGTGAGCGCCTTGTCGAAGATCTGATTGACAATCCGCCCGATCAACGGCTGAGGCGCGGACACTTCCACCTACATAGCGCGGGTCGTGTCAGAAATATGTTGTCACTCTATGAACAAGGCCGCTCGTGCGTTGGGGGTAGTCCATCTAACCCAACTTTCAACAGACAAATCATCCAAAGCAACGCGAGCCATCAAGTAACGCGTAGTATTAAGCAAAGAAACAGTTCGCACAATCCAATCTCTCCACTATATCCTTAATACAATAATTAAGTGGAGCAGGCGTCATAGTCTGCACGACAAGTGAGACATTGCCATTGAAAAATTTAACACGTCCACACCCAGACAGCTTGGAACGCCCCGACCCCAGCACTTTCCACAGTGAAACGACACCACAGCAGACAGTATCGACACTTAGAAAGGAGACCAGATGCCATTTGCCTGGTCTCAGCATACCATACGATTCGACTACTGTGGCGACATGTGCATACTCGAATAGTCACAAAGGAAAAATAACATGGAAAAACAAATGACAGCTAGGGAACTAATACGTTGAACTGCCTCTGACTACCAAAGGGTAGATAAATGAACATGTGGGATTTTGCACAAGCGGTCAGGAGATTGCTCGCACCTCCAAGATCTGGTCCGCAACGCGTTCGAAGTTATCGAGTGTCAACTTGGACAGAAGCCATTTGATGTATCTCATCTGCCGCTTCCTCTCCTCATCATCATCGCTCAGCGCCCTGCGGTTGCTGGACTGGCTCATACTACCTCCCTCATACTGTCACACGGCCAGTTCCACCAGTTTATTGCCAACCGCCCCGCCGAGCAATCACTCGCCAACAGGTTCGAAATTATTATAAGGCCCGGACATAAACAATAACGCTCCGGGTTTCATTCATTTATCGATTTATTCAGTTACAATTTACTTTCTCATCATTTGGGGATCCTCAAAGGCCTGAATAAAAAACGGTGTAAATATTCATTGCTGCGTTGCGTTACATTCCTTCTCAAGACTTATTGCAGGCGGGGACAGGGGACTCACCAGCGCAGCGTCCACTGTCAGGGCCGCCTGATCCTCAGCGGGTGGAGAAGGCGTCGCTTTGGGCGGCGGAACGAAGACATCCTCTGAGGCAGCCAGGCGCGACTCGGCCGTGTCGTACTGCTCCTTCCTCGCTGCCTTTCTGCTGAGACCCGTCGACGGCTCATACGCGCGCGGCTCCTCCTTTGCCGCCTCCTCCTCACGCTCACGCGCAGCTGACACCCCTAACATCTTTACTGCCGCCCGCGCGGCAGTGGCCGCCTCCTCTTTCAGAATTGCTTCCGCTGATGCTTTCTGCGCCTCTACCCTGGCCTCTGCGGCCGCGACACGCGTCGCATCCACTTTCTTAGCCGCTTCCGCTGCCTCCTCTGCCGCTTTTTTCGCCGCTGCCTTCTCCGCTGTCCTAACCTTCTCCTCCTCCTGTACCTTCTTCTCAGCAGCAGCAGCAGCAGCCGCCTCCTCCTCTGTCTTTTTCGCAGAAGCTGCCTCTTGCTCTTCCTCAGCCTCCCTCTTTGTGGCCGCTGCCTGCGTATCCGATGCCTACACAGTCATAAATATACAATCCACGCATTTGTCAGCAAAGCCCAAGCCCAAGTCCCACCCTTCGATCCCAGCGTAATGATCTACAACTAAATTTTCCCTGAGACTCCCAACCATACCCTCTTTCCTTTTTCCATCCAACCACCAGTCAACCCAAAATTTTCAAAACCAACCCCCAAAAATTACGCACTCGCACACTAGATCGCCCTCCCCCCCCTCTCTCTCCCTCTCCCTCTCCCTCTCTCTCTCCCTCTCTCTCTCTCTCTCTCTCTCTCTCTCTCTCTCTCTCTCTCTCTCCCTCTCTCTCCCTCTCTCTCTCTCTCTCTCTCTGTCTCTCTCTCCCTCTCTCTCCCTCTCTCTCTCTCTCTCTCCCTCTCTCTCCCTCACACACACACAAACACAAACACACACAATCACACACACACACACACACATCACCCAGCCATATGCGTCCAACCCTACGTTGGCGAAAAAAAGGGGATGTCCTGGCTGACAACGGGAATGAGGGGATGGGGCACACCTTAGGGCCGGTTGAGGGGGGAGTAGCTTTACCAGCAGGAGCGGACCCTACCGTGGGGGCGCCCTTGCTGCCGTCCTTCTGGTGGCTCAAGATGATGGCCTTGCCGGTGTTTGGGTTCGTGATCTTGACGGACATCGGCGTGCGCGGTGGTGGGCGGGCCACATACTGCGGGCGACCAGGACCACCGTGCCCTCCTAGCTGACCGCCGCCAGAGGGCACCCCGCTCAGCATGCCACCCGGCCCGCAGGCAAAAAATGAGTGCGGTATGCCAAATGCAGAAGGCGCAAAATAAACGCCACCGGCCATGTAAGACGGTGGGAACATGGCATTGAGTCGCATCCTCCAATTGTTCATGGTAGGTACTTGCCCTTGCTGGTGCATCATCTGAGGGCCCTGGCCGTGCATCGACTGCAGTGGGGGTGGCATGGGAGGGGCAGTGCTGTTGGGGGACGGCACAGGGATGGCCATGGGCGGCGCGCTGTGAACCTGCGGCTGTGAGTGGCGAGCAGGGTTGCTTGCTGAAGGCGTAGGGATTGCCATTGGCGGCCTTACACTGGGCATGTACAAACCTGACTGCTGATGAGGGATGAGAGCGGGATGGCAGTTGGCTGAAACCTGGGGGACGGCATAGGGAGGCTTGTTGTGATCCGGCTGCTGAGACACGGGAGCGGAGGTGCTGTTTGGCGGAGGCTGAGAAATATTGCCAGTTGAAGGCCCGCAATGCGGTACATGCGAATGCTGAGATGCAGGTGGGGGCGGAACACCACCCTGAGGCCCGGAATGAGGTAGACTAGTGACAGGCTGCTGTTGAGGCGGTGGTGACTGCTGCTGTTGCTGCAGCGGCGCAAGTGGGGCGGGCGCACTGGAGGGCGCTTTGGGCGGCGGAGCGAAGACATCCTCTGAGGCAGCCAGGCGCGACTCGGCCGTATCATACTGCTCCTCCCTCGCTGCCTTTCTGCTGAGACCCGTCGACGGCTCATACGCGCGCGGCTCCTCCTTTGCCGCCTCCTCCTCACGCTCACGCGCAGCTGACACCCCTAACATCTTTACTGCCGCCCGCGCGGCAGCGGCCGCCTCCTCTTTCAGAATTGCTTCCGCTGATGCTTTCTGCGCCTCTACCCTGGCCTCTGCGGCCGCGACACGCGTCGCATCCACTTTCTTAGCCGCTTCCGCTGCCTCCTCTGCCGCTTTTTTCGCCGCTGCCTTCTCCGCTGTCCTAACCTTCTCCTCCTCCTGTACCTTCTTCTCAGCAGCAGCAGCAGCAGCCGCCTCCTCCTCTGTCTTTTTCGCAGAAGCTGCCTTTTGCTCTTCCTCAGCCTCCCTCTTTGTGGCCGCTGCCTGCGTATTCGATGCCTACACAGTCATAAATATACAATCCACGCATTTGTCAGCAAAGCCCAAGCCCAAGTCCCACCCTTCGATCCCAGCGTAATGATCTACAACTAAATTTTCCCTGAGACTTCCAACCATACCCTCTTTCCTTTTTCCATCCAACCACCAGTCAACCCAAAATTTTCAAAACCAACCCCCAAAAATTACGCACTCGCACACTAGATCGCCCTCCCCCCCCTCTCTCTCCCTCTCCCTCTCCCTCTCCCTCTCTCTCTCTCTCTCTCTCTCTCTCTCTCTCTCTCTCTCTCTCTCTCTCTCCCTCTCTCTCCCTCTCTCTCTCTCTCTCTCTCTCTCCCTCTCTCTCCCTCACACACACACAAACACAAACACACACAATCACACACACATCACCCAGCCATATGCGTCCAACCCTACGTTGGCGAAAAAAAGGGGATGTCCTGGCTGACAACGGGAATGAGGGGATGGGGCACACCTTAGGGCCGGTTGAGGGGGGAGTAGCTTTACCAGCAGGAGCGGACCCTACCGTGGGGGCGCCCTTGCTGCCGTCCTTCTGGTGGCTCAAGATGATGGCCTTGCCGGTGTTTGGGTTCGTGATCTTGACGGACATCGGCGTGCGCGGTGGTGGGCGGGCCACATACTGCGGGCGACCAGGACCACCGTGCCCTCCTAGCTGACCGCCGCCAGAGGGCACCCCGCTCAGCATGCCACCCGGCCCGCAGGCAAAAAATGAGTGCGGTATGCCAAATGCAGAAGGCGCAAAATAAACGCCACCGGCCATGTAAGACGGTGGGAACATGGCATTGAGTCGCATCCTCCAATTGTTCATGGTAGGTACTTGCCCTTGCTGGTGCATCATCTGAGGGCCCTGGCCGTGCATCGACTGCAGTGGGGGTGGCATGGGAGGGGCAGTGCTGTTGGGGGACGGCACAGGGATGGCCATGGGCGGCGCGCTGTGAACCTGCGGCTGTGAGTGGCGAGCAGGGTTGCTTGCTGAAGGCGTAGGGATTGCCATTGGCGGCCTTACACTGGGCATGTACAAACCTGACTGCTGATGAGGGATGAGAGCGGGATGGCAGTTGGCTGAAACCTGGGGGACGGCATAGGGAGGCTTGTTGTGATCCGGCTGCTGAGACACGGGAGCGGAGGTGCTGTTTGGCGGAGGCTGAGAAATATTGCCAGTTGAAGGCCCGCAATGCGGTACATGCGAATGCTGAGATGCAGGTGGGGGCGGAACACCACCCTGAGGCCCGGAATGAGGTAGACTAGTGACAGGCTGCTGTTGAGGCGGTGGTGACTGCTGCTGTTGCTGCAGCGGCGCAGGTGGGGCGGGCGCACTGGAGGGCGCTTTGGGCGGCGGAGCGAAGACATCCTCTGAGGCAGCCAGGCGCGACTCGGCCGTATCATACTGCTCCTCCTTCACTACTTTTTTGCTGATTTCCGTCGACGGCTCAGACGCGCGCGGCTCTTCCTTTGCCGCCACGTCCTCTCGCTCAAGCGCAGCAGACATCCCTACCGTCTTAACTGCCGTCCGCGCGGCAGCAGCCGCCTCCTCCTTCAGAGTTGCCTCCGCTGCTGCTATCTGTGCCTCCACGGCAGCCTCCGCGGCCGCGACGCGCGCCGCATCCGCTTTCTTAGCTTTCTCCACAGCACGTCGGGAAGCGGCAGCGGAACTG
>JAPMLY010003747.1:0-11685 GCA_026401115.1 Tetraselmis chui | reverse complement strand
ATGTAACTCACGAATAGCAGCGTCGACAGGCTCTTCGTTAGGTACGACAGAGCCAGCTGGGAACCAAGTTTACCAGAACCATGCTCACGTTGTAATATCAGTTTTAAGTCCGACGGTTTAGTTCCTCCAACGTGAATTACCAACACCACGTAATGTCCGGGTCCTACAAAAGCCATCTCAAGTCAATCAAGCAACGTCGAGCGAGTCAATGAGCAACGAAAGCGTGCGTCGACCAAAGAGCTCCGAAACCAATGTGGCGGTTAGCCTCTGAAAAGCTAAACGCTAGCACAAATCTGTTCTAATCTGTCTAGCTCTGTTGTTGCAAGATTGCAAATGATGCTGTCGAGAGGCAATTGAAAGAAAGATGTTTTACTGCTGTACTTAGGCAGTAGATGTTGTAAGTGAACAAAGGAATTGTTAAATGGTTCTGTCACCTCCCTCTACTGCACTGGGCTTAAATAGGTTTCAGCCCAGACTAATTACGCATGCTAGCTTCGCTTACGTGTCAGGCGTTAGTGCTGCTCAACCGTCGTCATATGTCCTCGAGACGCGGCCTGCCTAGCATTGGGTTTCACGACGCGGCTCCTTCTGCATTGAAGAGCTCGTTTTGGCGCGTCATCTGGCTAGTTAGATTAATTATGCATATCTGTACGTACCGGGAGGTACTGGTCGTACTGTAGCATCAGCACCCTTACAATATTGCAGTAGCGACGTACCCACGAGTATACGTCCGTCCTGTGGAAAAGCACGATTTGGTATCCGTAACGAATACCTGTACAATGTCCTGCAATGTATTGTTGCAGGACTGTACTCGTCACACTCGTACCCTCCCCCTCTTGACAGATCAATGAGGCCGCCGCAAGGCAGACCTCCGTGGTTCTTGGCTCCTTTACTGAAGCAGTTACTGGGACAGCTGGTCGTAGCGGAGCGGTAGAGCAAGGTTGTAAGTTGTTAACATGGAACACAGAATGTAAGCGTACTGTCGCCGGTAGTCTCAATCTGTAAGTGTGTTTCCCAATCTGCTCCTCCACTGAACAGGGGCCGAGCTGTCTGTCTCAGAGTTTCCTTTTCGGTTGTCCTCGAAGAAAAAGATTTGCTGTGACGACTGACACCTTTTCTCCCGTAGCAAAGTGTGGCGTTGTAGACGGTTCTGTGCGCGCTTGCATCTCGTCCTTATGTAGCTGTAACACAGAGCGTACCAGGGTGTGCACTTCCTGTAACAATCTCAACCGTTCTGTCGCGTCTTGTGAAATTGGAATCGATGGTCGCATGCTGAAGAGCAGGTCAGGAGGCTCCTCAGGAGAAAAACCAAAGTTAGCCTCGAACGGTGTGTGCTCAATTCCGAGTGCACGCGAAGCGTTGTACGCAAACTCCACTTGCGGTAAAAGTGTCGACCAATCAGAGCCATCATAGCAACAGAAGCAACGAAGAAGCTGCTGAAATGTGCTGTTAACGCGCTCTGTCAATCCGTCTGTTTCTGGGTGTCGGCTGGTAGACATGTTCAGGCGCGTTCCAAGGCGTCTCCAGAGTGTCTGCCAGAAAGCGCTGACAAACTTTGGGTCGCGGTCGCTGATTAGTACGCGGGGCAGTCCATGTAAACGGTAGATTCCCTGTAAAAACAAGGTGGCAGTTTCTTCGGCAGTAATCGACTCTGTATGGCAGAAAATGGGCCATTCGAGTTAGATGGTCTTCCACAATCAGCACACTATTAAAGCCATTGCTCTCAGGCAAGTGTGTCAGGTAGTCAAGACCAACTGTGTGCCACGGTCTGGGTGGAACAGGTAATGGGTAAAGAGTCGCAGCCATCTGCGGTCGAATCTTTGCTCGTCGGCACACGACGCAGCGTTCACAAAAATCTTTCACGTCTTGGCGGATTCGTTTCCACCAGAATCTGTCGAGTGCTTTAGCAAGAGTGCTAGCAGCTCCTCTGTGACCAGCTGATGAACTTTCGTGCAGCTCTGTGATCAATCTCAGTCGGAGCTCAGAGTTCTGTGGAATACAGAGGCGATTGAGACGCCAAAAGTACCCATCTCTGGCTTCTATCCGGCTATCTCTTGTCCACTCACCATCGTCCCCATAAAATGAATCTTGTGAGAACCCCTCGCGAATGAGATCAGCGAACTCAGGGCTCAGCTGCAACGCTTCAACAGTCAGTGAATTTAACCGTGCGTCTTCACACAGCAGCTGGAACTTCCGTCGTAATTCTCGATCTGACGGAACCTTGCCATCCCAAAATAAGGGTTCTGTGGCCTGAGGTACGAAGTCTGGTCGCCGGCTTAACGGGTCGGCTTCGTTCAGAGCTCCCTTGCGATATGCAAGTGTCATCGAGCCCACAAACGGTTGCAAATCCCGGTATCTTGCTTGCCGCTTGTTCAACCTGTTGTTCGGTTGCCTGAGCAGATGTCGCAGTGTGTCGTGGTCTATTACGACAAGGAACTTAGAACAGCCTTCAAGATAGCACCTCCAATGCTTGACGGCTTCGCATACGGCCAAAGCTTCTAAGTCGTACGCAGAGTAAGTGTTACCACGCTCAGCTGGATTCAGCTTACGCGCCCAGTAAGAGACTGGTTGAAGACCGCCTCCTTGGTCTTGCAACAGGACTGTTGCAATCCCCACTGTTGAAGCATCTGTAGCCCCGGTGAACGTCGCGTCCGAGCCGACCTCCGGAAGGATCAGGCATGGCGCGGAAATGAGCCGTAACTTGAGAGTCTCGAAGGCTTCCAAACAGGCATGCGTCAGCGTAACCTTCTGTGGCTGGGACTTCCGCAATAAGTCCGTCAATGGAGCCGTAAGGTCGCTAAAATGGTGTACAAATCTCGCATAGAAGTTGCAGAATTGTACGAAACTGCGAACCTCCTTCTGCGTCTTGGGCACTGGCCAGTCTGCAACGGCCTCGACTTTCTTTGTGGAAACCGAAATTTTTCCGGCTGACACAGTGTAGCCCAGATACTCCATTTCTTGCAATCCGAAGAAGCATTTCTTAAGGCGTAATTTCAGCCCTTCCTCCTTGAATCGCTGTAGCACTAGACGTAGATGTTCCAGGTGCTGATCCAGTGTTCGACTGTAGATACAGTCGTCATCCAGGTAGACTGTCACGAACTTATGTAAAAAGTCGCGAAGTATGTCGTTCATCATCCTCTGAAATGTAGCTGGTGCGTTGCACAACCCAAACGGCATGGCGACCCATTCCATTAAGCCATCAGGGGTCTGAAAAGCCGTCTTGTGAACGTCCTGATCACGCACTCGAACTTGCCAGAATCCAGAAGCGAGGTCGAGGTGTGTGTAAAAATTCGCGTCTTTAAGTTCGTCTAGTGTGTCATCCACACGCGGTAGCGGGTAAGCATCTTTACGCGTAACCTCATTAAGACCACGGTAGTCAATGCACAGACGTAGCGAGCCATCAGCTTTTCGCACAAAAAGAATTGGCGAGCCGAACTCACTTTAGCTGGGTCGTATCAAACCAGCTTCCACTGCGTCTTTGAGCTGTCGATTAAGCTCAGCGCGCTCTGCGGGTGACAATCTGTTCATACGTTGGCGTCGCATTGGGCCAATTGTTTCAATGGGATGATCCCACTGTCGGCTTAGAGGTGGAGAGTTGACATGTTGCAGTAACTCCGGGAAGTCATCGAAAAGTAACGACCGGAAGTTGTCACGTTGTTCTGCTGTTAGTTCCTCTCCTGTGTGGAAGTCTGTCGATTGTTCAGTGGCTGACGTAAGTTCAATGACGTAAAAATCAGAAGCTGCGGCGCGTCTTGCGCATAAGCTTCTGAACTTTCGTAATCGACAGGAGTAGACACTCAGGGCGTCGTTCCTCAAGTGTAGTTTCCACTGCTGTGCCATCCAAAAGTGTAAAAATTCTGGTTGTACCAAATTGTAAAGAGGCCTATTCGTCATCAAGCCAGGTAAACCCAGGATAAAATCAGCTGTGCGTAAATCACGTAAGACGTTGACAGTCCGTTGAAACTCGTATCGAGCCAACTCAAAAGTGACGTCACAGACTGTCGTAGAAGTCACTCGTTGTCCGTTAGCGAGTCGAACTGGAGTCTTACTTGCAAACTTCCGAGTCTGTAAAGCAAAGCGTCGTACAAAGTCCGCTGACACAAAATCAAGTGTCGCAGCACAGTCCACTAATCCAGAAATTTGGTGTCCGCCATCAGGAGTTTTCACGGTCAGCTCAGTTCGAATTAACGGGCGAGCTTCCGTGAGGTCAGTCAGTAGTGCTGTAGCTGGCGAAGAAAATTGTCGCAGCGTAGCGATGGACTGTTCCGAGTCATCAGTTGGTACAGGTATCGGGTCGGGTTGATCATGTGCTGTAGGTTCTGGTGAGTCGTTACTCGCACAATCTGCGTCGACTAACCACTGATGTACATGCCAAGGGGCATGAGCAACCACCTCCAGTTGCGCTGGGTTTTCCAGTGACTGACGTGTAAAAAGTTGTGTCCTTGCTGGGAATTCTTGATAGAGTTTCCAGTGCTTAGTCACCTGAGTAAATTTCGCCCACTTCGGTAGTACAAATACGACCTTCGTAGATGTCGGAGATGTTCGACGACAATCCTCAAAATGCTGCGCAATCTGTTCAGCTAACTCCTAGGGTGGGTTGATGAACACCCGTTCTCCTGACAAATCTCTGTCTAGAATCGAGTCACTCGGCGAACAGTGAGGTAAGTCACCGTGCGAGTTAAGACCTTCATCATCAGCACATCCCTCCAATGTGAAGTCGAATCGTGCATGCAAAGGGTCAAAGACTGAGTCAACCAGTTTTCAATCAATTGAACGTCTGGTTACATGATTACGACTTTGTCTCTGCTTAGTATGACGACGACGACTTGCTACTAACGTTGCATGAGTCGATGGAGATGCCGAAGGTGTTTCGACGACCTCTGTCGATAACAGTGTCTCAGAACGAATAGTATATGTAGCCGGCTGCTCCAGTTCGCTAGTAGAACTGCCTTGCCACCATCATTGCTTCTTAGATTCCATTGGTGCCTTGCCCTTCCACTCCGGGCATTGGAACAGTCGGTGTCCCTTCGTGTGGCACTTGAAGCAGAGTCCCTCATCCATGTGACGCTTACGCTCCTCAGGTGTTATCGCTTTTGCGAGTGTGTTGAAATCATCGCGGCCATATGTTTGACCACGTCCACCATTGTTTCCTCCATTACGTCCACGTCCGCGGCCACGACCACGGCCACCTCTATTACGCTTCCACATCTTAGAGGCTTCGTCGAGAGGGTCCTCAAGATTGCGCTTGCGTGTAGGTTTGGTAGATGGGCCAGCAGTAGACCTCGTATTGCCGAGTTCCGGCGAATCTGTAACGACGTCGTTCAAGAAGTTTTGCAGCTCCATAAGAGTAATTGGGTACCCCTTTTGAGCTCGGTGTGACTTCGCGTGGTTCTTCAACGCAGAGTTCACTAAGCCGTTAATGAAGCGCACACACTGAACATCAGCTGTGAGGTTCTGACGAGACCGACGTAAGAAATCGTTGTATTGCTTAGTGTAGAGCGCGTAACTCATCGTGTTGCTCTGCGTAAAGCTGAGCAAAGCGTTAATTGCGTCGTCCTTGATGTTCGGAAGAAACATTGAGTTGCGTAACTCCGTAACAAGCTCGTTGTACGTAGATGGGATTGGAGGCTGAGTTTTCCGGTTCATCCACCACCCATTCAGATGTCCATCGAATTGTGAAGTAACCCATATAACTGAGTCGTATGAATCAGGCGTAATCCCTAGCATGAGAAAACGCTGAGGCTGAGCTTCAAGCCAATCCTCCAGTTCATTAGCCACACGGCCACTCTGTAGCGGTTTATTAATTGCAGCCTTACGCTGGGTCTCCGTGAGGGTGACAAGTAGTCCAGCCAAGTTGTGGTTAGGCATCGGCATTCCCACTCGTAAATCTGTAGGCCCTTCACCTCTCAGTCGGTTGATGTGTCCGCGAATCAACAGCCAGACAGGACCAAAGTCAACCGTCGTAAACCGGGAGTGCATGTGGAATTGTCTCGGGATAGACGTGTCGTCTTGCATGACTGGAACGTGTTGGTAGACCGCTCGGCAAAAGAGTTCCCATTGAGTCACGTAACCAAAGTGAAGTAACTCACTCTTGTGCTTTTCAACACGAAGTAACCCCTTTTGAGCGGGCGTAAGGGTCAGACCGTCAATGTTGATTGTTTCCGGGACGACGTAAGTACCATCCGGATTAACTGTCGACTGTGCTAAAATAGCATGCTCAACCTGAGCAGGTGTGCGTAAGTTGTTCGTAGTAAGCAGGACATGAATAGAGGCCGAGTACACGTAGACAAGCTGACGTCCTTGAGGTAGCGTAACGTGGACATGTTCACCACTCAACAACGTTAATTCCTCACGTGTCAAAACAAGACCGGTCTCCTCATGTAACTCACGAACAGCAGCGTCGACATGCTCTTCGTTAGGTAAGACAGAGCCAACTGGGAACCAAGTTTACCAGAACCAGGCTCACGTTGTAATATCAGTTTCAAGTCCGACGGTTTAGTTCCTCCAACGTGAATTACCAACACCACGTAATGTCCGGGTCCTACAAAAGCCATCTCAAGTCAATCAAGCAACGTCGAGCGAGTCAATGAGCAACGAAAGCGTGCGTCGATCAAAGAGCTCCGAAACCTATGTGGCGGTTAGCCTCTGAAAAGCTAAACGCTAGCACAAATCTGTTCTAATCTGTCTAGTTCTGTCGTTGCAAGATGGCAAAATGATGTTGTCGAGAGGCAATGGTGAAAGATGTTTCATTGTTGTACTTAAGCAGTAGATGTTGTAAGTGAACAAAGGAATTGTTAAATGGTTCTGTCACCTCCCTCTATTGCACTGGGCTTAAATAGGTTTCTGCCCATATTACTTACGCATTTAAGCCTTGCTTACGTGTCAGGCGTTAGGGCTGTCTAACCGTCGTCATCTGTCCTCGAGACGCGGCTTGCCTAGCATTGGGTTTCACGACGCGGCTCCTTCTGCATCGAAGAGCTCGTTCTCGCGCGTCATCTGGCTAGTTAGATTAATTATGCATATATGTACGTTCCGGGAGGTACTGGTCGTACTGTAGCATCATCACCCTTACAATATTGCAGTAGCGACGTACCCACGAGTATACGTCCGTCCTGTGGAAAAGCACGATTTGGTATCCGTAACGAGTACCTGTACAATGTCTTGCAATGTACTGTTGCAAGACTGTACTCGTCACATAAGTCACCGTGCGAGATAAGACCTTCATAAAGGGTCAAAGACTGAGTCAACCAGTTTTCAATCAATTGAACGTCTGGTTACATGATTACGACTTTGTCTCTGCTTAGTATAACGACGACGACTTGCTACTAACGTTGCATGAGTCGATGGAGATGCCGAAGGTGTTTCGACGACCTCTGTCGATAACAGTGTCTCAGAACGAATAGTAGATGTAGCCGGCTGCTCCAGTTCGCTAGTAGAACTGCCTTGCCACCATCATTGCTTCTTAGATTCCATTGGTGCCTTGCCCTTCCACTCCGGGCATTGGAACAGTCGGTGTCCCTTCTTGTGGCACTTGAAGCAGAGTCCCTCATCCATGTGACGCTTACGCTCCTCAGGTGTCATCGCTTTTGCGAGTGTGTTGAAATCATCGCGGCCAAATGTTTGACCACGTCCACCATTGTTTCCTCCATTACGTCCACGTCCGCGGCCACGACCACGGCCACCTCTATTACGCTTCCACATCTTAGAGGCTTCGTCGAGAGGGTCCTCAAGATTGCGCTTGCGTGTAGGCTGGGTAGATGGGCCAGCAGTAGACCTCGTATTGCCGAGTTCCGGCGAATCTGTAACGACGTCGTTCAAGAAGTTTTGCAGCTCCACAAGAGTAATCGGGTACCCCTTTTGAGCTCGGTGTGACTTCGCGTGGTTCTTCAACGCAGAGTTCGCTAAGCCGTTAATGAAGCGCACACACTGAACATCAGCTGTGAGGTTCTGACGAGACCGACGTAAGAAATCGTTGTATTGCTTAGTGTAGAGCGCGTAACTCATCGTGTTGCTCTGCGTAAAGCTGAGCAAAGCGTTAATTGCGTCGTCCTTGATGTTCGGAAGAAACATTGAGTTGCGTAACTCCGTAACAAGCTCGTTGTACGTAGATGGAATTGGAGGCTGAGTTTTCCGGTTCAGCCACCACCCATTCAGATGTCCAGCGAATTGTGAAGTAACCCATATAACTGAGTCGTATGAATCAGGCGTAATCCCTAGCATGAGAAAACGCTGAGGCTGAGCTTCAAGCCAATCCTCCAGTTCATTAGCCACACGGCCACTCTGTAGCGGTGAATTAATTGCAGCCTTACGCTGGGTCTCCGTGAGGGTGACAAGTAGTCCAGCCAAGTTGTGGGTAGGCATCGGCATTCCCACTCGTAAATCAGTAGGCCCTTCACCTGTCAGTCGGTTGATGTGTCCGCGAATCAACAGCCAGACAAGACCAGAGTCAACCGTCGTAAACCGGGAGTGCATGTGGAATTGTCTCGGGATAGACGTGTCGTCTTGCAGGACTGGAACGTGTTGGTAAACCGCTCGGCAAAAGAGTTCCCATTGAGTCACGTAACCAAAGTGAAGTAACTCACTCTTGTGCTTCTCAGCACGAAGTAACCCCTTTTGAGCGGGCGTAAGGGTCAGACCGTCAATGTTGATTGTTTCCGGGACGACGTAAGTACCATCCGGATTAACTGTCGACTGTGCTAAAATAGCCTGCTCAACCTGAGCAGGTGTGCGTAAGTTGTTCGTAGTAAACATGACATGAATAGAGGCCGAGTACACGTAGACAAGCTGTCGTCCTTGAGGTAGCGTAACGTGGACATGTTCACCACTCAACAACGTTAATTCCTCAGGTGTCAGAACAAGACCGGTCTCCTCATGTAACTCACGAATAGCAGCGTCGACAGGCTCTTCGTTAGGTAAGACAGAGCCAGCTGGGAACCAAGTTTACCAGAACCAGGCTCACGTTGTAATATCAGTTTCAAGTCCGACGGTTTAGTTCCTCCAACGTGAATTACCAACACCACGTAATGTCCGGGTCCTACAAAAGCCATCTCAAGTCAATCAAGCAACGTCGAGCGAGTCAATGAGCAACGAAAGCGTGCGTCGACCAAAGAGCTCCGAAACCAGTGTGGCGGTTAGCCTATGAAAAGCTAAACGCTAGCACAAATCTGTTCTTGTCTGTCTAGTTCTGTCGTTGCAAGATGGCAAAATGATGTTGTCGAGAGGCAATGGTGAAAGATGTTTCATTGCTGTACTTAAGCAGTAGATGTTGTAAGTGAACAAAGGAATTGTTAAATGGTTCTGTCACCTCCCTCTACTGCACTGGGCTTAAATAGGTTTCTGCCCATATTACTTACGCATGTAAGACTCGCTTACGTGTCAGGCGTTAGGGCTGTCTAACCGTCGTCATCTGTCTCGAGACGCGGCCTGCCTAGCATTGGGTTTCACGACGCGGCTCCTTCTGCATCGAAGAGCTCGTTCTCGCGCGTCATCTGGCTAGTTAGATTAATTATGCATATCTGTACGTTCCGGGAGGTACTGGTCGTACTGTAGCATCAGCACCCTTACAATATTGCAGTAGCGACGTACCCACGAGTATACGTCCGTCCTGTGGAAAAGCACGAATTGGAATCCGTAACGAGTACATGTACAATGTCATGTAGCCGGCGCATTGCACAGGCCAAACGGCATGGCGACCCATTCCATTAAGCCATCAGGGGTCTGAAAAGCCGTCTTGTGAACGTCCTGATCACGCACTCGAACTTGCCAGAATCCAGAGGCGAGGTCGAGGTGTGTGTAAAAATTCGCGTCCTTAAGTTCGTCCAGAGTATCATCCACACGCGGCAGTGGGTAAGCATCTTTACGCGTAACCTCGTTAAGGCCACGGTAGTCAATGCACAAACGTAGTGAGCCATCAGCTTTCCGCACAAAAAGAATTGGCGAGCCGAACTCATTGTAGCTGGGACGGACCAGACCAGCTTCCACTGCGTCTTTAAGCTGTCGATTTAGCTTAGCGCGCTCTGCAGGTGACAATCTGTTCAGACGTTGACGTCGCATCGGGCCAATTGTTTCAATGGGATGATCCCACTGTCGGCTTACATGTGGAGAGTCGACAGGTTGTGGCAACTCCGGGAAGTCATCGAAGAGTAATGACCGGAAGTTACCACGTTGTTCTGCAGTTAGCTCCTCTCCAGTGTGAAAGTCTGTCGGTTGTTCAGTGGCTGACGTAAGTTCAATGACGTAAAATTCAGCATGACGTCCTCTGCTGCGGCGCGTCTTGCGCATGAGTTTCTGAACTTTCGTAGACGACAGCAACAGACACTCAGGGCGTCGTTCCTCGAGCGTAGTCTCCACAGCTGTGCCATCCATTAGCGTAAAAACCCTGGTTGTACCAAACTGTAAAGAGGCATGTTCGTCATCAAGCCATGGTAAACCCAGGATTAAATCATTTGTACGTAAATCACGTAAGACGTAAAAAGTCCGGTGAAATTCGTGTCGAGCCAATTCAAAAGTGACATCGCAGACTGTCGTAGAAGTCACTCGTTGTCCGTTGGCGAGTCGAACTGGGGTCTTAGTCGCAGACTTCCGAGTCTTTAAAGCAAAGCGTCGTACAAATTCCTCTTACACAAAATCAAGTGTCGCAGCGCAGTCCACTAATCCAGAAATTTGGTGTCCGCTATCAGGAGTTTTCACAGTCAGCTCAATTCGAATTAACGGTCGAGCTTCCGTGAGGTTAGTTAGTAGGGCTTTAGCTGGCGAAGAAAATTGTCTCAGCGTAGCGATGGACGCTTCCGCGTCGTCCGAAGGTACATGTACCGAGTCTGGTTGATCACATGCTGTCGGTGCTGTCGAGTTGTTAAACGCACAATCTGCGTCGACTAACCACAGCTGTATAGGCCAAGGAGCAGGAGCAACCATCTCCTGTTGCGCTGGGTTCTCCAGTGACTGTCGAGTAAAAAGTTGTGTCCTCGCTGGGAATTCTTGGTAGAGTTTCCAGTTCTTAGTCACTTGAGTAAATTTCGCCCATTTCGGTAGTACAAATACAGCCATCGTAGATGTCGGAGATGTTCGTCGACAATCTTCAAAATGCTGCACAATTTGCTCAGCTAACTCCCAGGGTGGGTTGATGAACACCCGTTCTCATGTCAAGTCTCTCTCTAGAATCGAGTCACTCGGCGAACAGTGAGGTAAGTCACCGTGCGAGTTAAGACCTTCATCATCAGCACATCCCTCCAATGTGAAGTCGAATCGTGCATGCAAAGGGTCAAAGACTGAGTCAACCGGTTTCCAATCAATTGAACGTCCGGTTACATGTTTACGACTTTGTCTCTGCTTAGTCTGACGACGACGACCTGCTACTAACGTTGCATGAGTCGCGACTTTAGTCGATGGAGATGCCGAAGGTGTTTCGACGACCTCTGTCGATAACAGTGTCTCAGAACGAATAGTAGATGTAGCCGGCTGCTCCAGTTCGCTAGTAGAACCGCCTTGCCACCATCATTGCTTCTTAGATTCCATTGGTGCCTTGCCCTTCCACTCCGGGCATTGGAACAGTCGGTGTCCCTTCTTGTGGCACTTGAAGCAGAGTCCCTCATCCATGTGACGCTTACGCTCCTCATGTGTCATCGCTTTTGCGAGTGTGTTGAAATCATCGCGGCCAAATGTTTGACCACGTCCACCATTGTTTCC
>JAPMLY010003743.1:0-10383 GCA_026401115.1 Tetraselmis chui | reverse complement strand
GGTCAAAATGTGAAGAACGCCTTATACCGTGGAGCTAAGACGGGTAAGGTTTGTTTCTCTGTGGGGATGTGCTGTCGGCTGAGGAAGCGATCACGGCAACTACTTGGGTACTCACGAAGGAGACTGGTATACCTTTGTCGCCAAGAGGACTTACACCTTGTTTGTGATGAGGTTACTCGTGTTGCGCTTACGGATGACAAGTTGCAGAATGTCTCATTTTTTGTTGCGTCCAGTCCTTCCATGTCCGTCGACAACCATCTACGTACACATGCAAAGTTCGAGGCAATAGTAGAAACTGCTTCGACCATGCTAACTTCCACTTACGTTGTTCTAGCTTACCATCAATGTTCACTCAGTCGCGTATGGCAGCTCACTATGGTAACGCGAAGAACAACGAGATTGCGTGCTAACTCATTCGATTTGGTTTCCTGACACTTGGGCAAAGTTTCCGGAAATTGTTCGAGAAACAGATTTTTGGGGAATGACGATGACGACGTGACGAAAAAGGTTTTCTTGTAATCCCCTCGCTATACATATACTGATTGTGGTCGTGCATAAATCAGGAGCGTGGCTTTGCTTGACCGTTTGGTTGGTAAAGAGCCGGTGGATTTACGCATTTGGACCCCCCAACTAGCAACCATTGTGAAATGCGACGCCCGACGGCTGCGCAGCGGTGGCTTTCCCGGAGGGGGGTGCGCTCACATGCCCATCGGTACTCACCCCCACCTCTTCGTGGTGGGCGATAGTAGCATTATAGCCGTGCCATGCTTTGCACGATTGGGGGCTAGATTGGGTGAATCCGGCAGTTGTGATGCGTGCGATATGCAGCTGTCAAGAAGCCTCGGTACGATGGGCTTTCAAAATGTTATTTGTACAACAAGCCCTAAGATCTCCCGCTCGGACAGTCCGTTGTTACTTTTCAAGGTTGGATGCTACCTAAATATTCTCTTGCTAAAATAGCGAGACGTTTTTCTCACGAGTTGTTTGGTGGCGAGGAGGGAGCGGACGGATATACGGCGGACGGTGGGTGTTGGAGATGGCGGGGGACAACTGGTAAGCAGCGCCAGGGAAGGCCGCTCGCTTGACGTCGACTAGCCATGTGGATGTCGAGCCTCCCCTCGGGGTGGCATACAATAGGAAGTAGGCCGGAGGCGTGTCGCAGCCGGAGAAGCGGCACGGTCTCGCGGCGGAGATATTCGTTATTGGCCGCCGCGACAAAATGCCCGGTAAGGAGGGTTTCGGCTAAAAAGATTGCGTACCCAACATCTTTTGAGGACGGCGCGTTGATGCATGTGTTCGATCGACCCCTCCCCTTATCCGTACCCAGTTGTCGATAGGCTGCTTGAGGCAGTTTGCGTAGGGTTATCGCGACGGCTTAATGCTCGTAAAGGCAGTCCCCTATCAACGTATGGCATTGGGGGAGGGTGCGAACGGATCCGGCGCGATCAAACATGTGTTGGAAAACAGCCGGCGATGGACCGGGGATATGAGAAAACTATGGCACGGTAGCAAGAGCTCCAGCTGGAAACCGTCTGAGGCTATGACCGTCTTTTTTTTCCAGCCCCCGGAGGAGGAGAGAAGCCTATAATAGGAGGGAAGCTACGATGGTACCAGCAACGAGTATCTCGGATGAGGGTGTGCGTGGATCGTGACGGGACCGTCGACGACTTGGGCGAGGGGGTTTTCGCATGCCTTCCCCCCCATCTCCGACACGGCCAGAGTCGTACATTAGCATATGTCATATAGATCCGACTCGCCGAGGGCAGGCTTGCTAGCTTGGCTAATCAGCGCCTTCGCAACGGCTAGAGAATCGTGAACATTAGCGGCACGTTATTTTTCATACTTATTATCTCCATGAAAATAAACATAGGAAAAATTTATTTACGGGTATAATTTATATGGTGTTGTTACTGTCACTGGAGAGGTTGGAATTAGTGGTTCACGGCGCAAACCCTAAGAATGAAATAGACTTATTGCTATGGTCATAGGGAACGCCCAAAGGCAACAACCGTTAACCCGGTATTGTTGTAAATCATCTTCATTTTCATTAACCTCGACAACCCGGCTCCGACAAAGCCTGACTCGGACATCCCTTCTCCGCCTGACCCGACCCCACCCGACATCGTTTGGGCTACCGCCTTTGAACCTCTTGTTCGTTCCGCCCTTCGAGACTACACCGACTTCACCGACATGGCGCGGCACCTCAAAATCGTGATTGTCCTTCGCCCTATTGCCTACCCACCCCCCCTCACTGACACGGGCGAACACTCCATCACGGACAAGGACGATTCGGTGGTCGTCAAGCTCAACAAGCTCGTGAAGCCCGTTATCGCCCTCAATCTCAGGGCGATAACACGCTTCCAAAAAAATGATTATCTTTTTCACTACCATCCGTTGGGTAGTAAAGGTCCCTTCAGAGAACGTCAAGATCCACTCTAGGCTCGACCCGGGAGCCCCATAGACCCGGGAGCCCCATTGCCTCTACTGCGTTGGCCCACCCAAGCTCGTCATCAATCTTGAAGCGTCACGCGACCCTCGGAAGCTCGTCTCATGTGACGTGATGACTGTCGCCTCGGACGGACGTGATCATGCGAGTCGTGTCGCTTAGTTAATCTCACATGTAATCACGCTAGTAATGTACTAGGACGAGCTAATTTCAATGGTTGTACAACTACGTGTGTACTCTTCTTGGGAGTGTACGGAATGCAACTACTAGCGATACGTACGAGTCCTACAGTCATTTTGTACTACAATTTGAGAGTGCTCGCCACACTTTGACCCTCCCCCTCTAGACGAAGTCGAGAACTAGCCTCATTCCAACCCTCTCATCAGCCTCATGCGAGTTGCAATAGGCCTTCATTTCCTCTTGTTTCATTCCCTTCGAGTCGGGTAGTCTCGCTGGTTGAGCCGTCCTCTTGAAGTCCAAGTGTCCTTGGCGATTGGCAAATTGCAGCCAATCAAGTGAGTCCAAGAAATGTTGTAACGCCACTGTATGTTGCATTTCATCTAATCGATGCCAAAAAGGTAGAATCTGCTCGTCCTTTATATGGGTATAGAACAACATGTACTTTCCTCGGCGTCCTTGAACAGTGTCGATCTTAATAAGAGCTTAGATGCGGTCGAGGTCGTACTCATCGTCATCGTCTTCAGAAGTTGCAACGGGTACATGCGGACGTAGCGTGACGGTGGGACATTGGATGTATACGCTTAGTAGATGGTAATTCCAATATGTAACCGCCTGCAACAACCTTCTCCAACACCCTAAAAGGTCCCAAATGTCTGGCCTTAAGCTTTTGATTTAGTTGACCGCGTTAAAAAAAGCCCTTGGAAACAACCGAGACCTTGTCTCCTAGCTGTAATTGGGGTGTTGTCGACGGCTGAGAACGAGCTTGCATGTAGTCTTTGTGCACTCGTAACACAAACTTAACCAATTCATGCACCTCACATAACTACTGAAATCCCTCGTGAGCGGCTGTATAAGATCGACGGTCGCATTGGAAGCAACAAGCTCGGTGGTTCCTTAGGTGAGAACCCGTAGTTCGCCTCAAAGGGAGTGTGCTCAATTCCCAATGCTCGACTAGCGTTGTAGGCAAATTCAAATTGTGGCATCCAAGTTACCCAACCACTTCCGTCGTAATAGGTAAGGATTCGCAAAATTTGATGGAACGTAGAGTTGACTCTCCAAAATGTCAGCCAAAATGCACTGACAAGTCGCGGGTCTATGTCGCTAACCAACACTTGCGGAAGGCCATGTAAACGGTACACACCTTGTAAAAAGACTTTAGCCGTTTCTTCAACTGTAATCTCATATGTAGAAGAGGAAAAGTGCGCCATTCGCGTCAAGTGGTGAACAACCACAACACAGTGTCGAAACCTACACTTACATGTAAGTAAGCTAGAAAGTATAAACCAGCGTGTGCCATGGTCGAGGCGGAAAAGCTAATGGGTCCAAAGCATCCGCCATATGGGGTCGCTCTTTGGCGCGACGACAAACAACGCATATGTGATAGTAGATATTAACGTCTTGTGGAATGCGACGCCACCAAGACATGTCTACAACCTTAGCTAGCATACTCGCGTAGCCTTTGTGACATGCAAAACCATTGTCGTGTAACTCAAACAACAACTTCTCCCTCAGCAATGTATTGGATCGTTCGGAATGGACAATCTTGCATTTCTCCAAAAACAAACATGGCGGGCAATAATCTGTCCACCCTTTGTCCACTCACCATCGTTCACATAAAACGAGTCTTTGGTGTAACCCAATCGAACCATCTCGCTGAGTTTTTGGTATATCCGCATGAAATGAGCATCAAACTGCTCAAATCATGCCTCAAATTAGGTGAAGCCATCGGAGCGTCGTGGTTTCTCGGCAGGTGGGAATGTTCTCGAAGATTTACATATTGTGACACATCACCATCCCAAAGCAGTGCGTGACTGGCGTGTGCGTGAAAATCCGCCCGTCGACTCAATGGGTTAGCCTCGTTCCTAGAACCATTGCGGTAGGCCAGAGTCGTCGCATCCGTGAACGGTTGTAAGTCGCGTGCGTAGCGCGCTTGCCGTATGTTTAACCTATCATTGGGTTTGATGAGCAGATGGCGCAGTGTGCCGAGATCCGAGACCATGGTACGTGAAACAACCTTCAAGGTAACCTCCCCAGTGCTTCACAGCTTCGAAGACAACTAAAGCTTCCAAATCGTGAACATGGTAAGAACGACCACGCTCAGTATTGTTAAGTTTACGCGCCCAATAAGACTTCCTCTCTGATATTGTGGTAAGGCGGTTGCAATACTCACTGCAGACGCATATGTAGCCACGGTAAACGTCGCGTTCGAGCTAACCTCCGGAAGGACTAGACAAGGCGCGGAAATTAGACGTCGCTTGAGAGTCTGAAAGGGTTCAAGACATGTAGGCGTCATCAAAATCTCGTGCGGCTGAGACTTCCTCAACAAATCGGTCATCAAAGAAGTGATAACGAACTTCGCGTAAAAAATGCAGAACTATATCAAACTGCGAACTTCACGTTGTGTCGTCTTAGGCACCGGTCACTCCTTGACGGCCTCGACATTCTTTGTCAAGACGGAGAGCTTTCCGCCGGAAATTGTGTAGCCAATTGACTCCCTCTCTTACATTCCAAAGAAACGTGTCTTGAGACGCAACTAAAGACCCTCCGCCTTGAAGCATTGTAAAACAAGATGCTGATATTCCATGTGTTCCTCATGCGTACATGTGTAAATACAAACGTCATTGAGGTACACGGTAATAGACTTGTGTAAAAGTCTCGTAAAATCTCGTTTATCATCCGATGGAAGCTCGCTCGAGCATTACACATCCAAAATGCATGGCCACCCATTTCATCAATCTATCAGAATTTTGAAATACTGTCTTGTGAACATCTTCATCTGTAACTCAAACTTGCCAAAACCCAGACGCCAAATCCAAACGAGTGTAAAATTTTTCGCCCTTTAACTTTTCTAAGGTGCCATCAACACAAAGTAACGTGTAGGCATCGTTTCGAGTGACCCCTTTCAGGCCGCGGTAGTAGATGCAAAGGTGAAGATAGCCATCAGCCCTTCGAACGAACACAATTGAAGAGCTAAATTCGTTGCGACGTGGTCGAACTAGTTCAGCATCAATGTCGTCCTTTAACTTTCGATTTAACTCATCTCGCTCATACGGTGACAAGCGGTTAAGCCTCTGACGCCGCATGGGAATAGTAATGTCGATCGGATGATCCCAAGGTCGACTAACTGTGGAGAGTCCATACGTTGAAGAAGTTCCTTGAATTCGTCAATTTACATATTCTGTAATTCCTCACAATGTAGGCTCGTCGCTGAGCTGGTCGCCAAGATGAATTCAGATGAAGGTTGCTGTTTAGCAGCCGCCAAATGTACCGCGAAAATTCCGCAGTCCGGCCCTTAGCTCAAGCAAACTTCTTCATAAACTTTTGAACCTCCGTCGGTGACATGATTAATAGATACGCGGGGCGTCGCTCGATCACTTAGTCCTTAATCACAATGCCATCCATCAATGTAAAAAGTCGCTTGGCACCAAATTTCAGTGTCGCTTGCTCATCGTCCAACCATGTTAAATCTCACACAATGTCGGCGGCACGCAAATCACGCAGGACGCGAAACTTACGCACAAAGCCATGTTGAGCAACAGTAAAAGAGATGTCACACACCTTAGTTGACGCAACTCGTTGGCCGTCAACAAATCGCATTGGTGACTTTGTAGACGACATACGTATATGTAAACCCATGCGCGTAACCAAGTTTTCCGACACGAAATCCATCGTCGCATCGCAATCTGCCAACGCTGTTAGAAGCCGCTGACGAACCGAAGTAGTAGAAACCGAAAAAAATTTGTAGAAGAGGACGAATTTGGGTGTAGTCCGAAAGAAGTAAGAGAAGCACTCTGCGCTAGTCGTTTCGTGGCGATGAAGTCCATATCGTCCGCTCCTTGTACATGTAGATCCTCCGTCGGTGTTACATCAGCGGACAGTGGAAGCGGGCGTTCCGAATCCACCAACCAAAGTTGGACATGCCGTGGAGCAAGTGCCACCGTCTCATGTAGCGTAGCGTTTGCTGTCGAGTGCCGAGTAAACAAATGCATGCGGGCAAGAAACTTCTGGTACAACTTCCAAATCGTTGCGAGCTTGTTGAATCTAGCCCACTTAGGTAGAACGAAGATGGCGAGAGTAAATGTAACGTTGCATGCCGACACTGTTCAAAATGCTGTCCGATTTCGCCCGCGAGCTCCCAAGGTGTAATATGAAAACTCGCTCGCCAATCAAATATCTCACTAAGATTGAGTCGCTAGGAGAACAATGAGGCAAGTCCCCGTGCAAATGCAACCCCTCATCATCAGCACATCCCTCTAAGGTGAAAGAAATTTGTTCTGGCAAAGGAGGAAAGCGATCAAACATGTCTTGGAAACATATTGCGACGGGCCGCGGACATGAGAAATTCTTGCGTGGCGGCAAGAGCGCTAGCTGGAAACCGTTTGCAGCTAAGGTCTGCCTTCCTCCTCTGTCCCGCAGGAGGAAGGGACACCTAAGCTAAGAGGGCGCTTTTGACTTGAGGAACATCATGTATCTCGGACGAGGGTGTGCGCAGATCGAGTAGGGACCGTCGACGATATGAGCGAGGGGCTTTTTCACCTACCTCCCCCCCTCCCCCCCCCCCCCCCCCCCCCCCCCCCGAAAAAAAAAAAAAAGCAGCTCGGGCAGGGCCGGAGTCGCACATGAGCGAAAGGTAGGTAGGCCCCACTTTTCCACCACATGCCAACCATTAGGGTTGATCACCGCCCTCGCGCGGCGGTAGCGGGCCGCGTATCGTGGAGATAGCGACATAATCATGTTTCATGCGTACAATTGTAATGATGGGTACTGCCATGTATGTTTGATACCGTCTTCAGCACGTCTTGTTATTGCCAACACATGGACATGTTGGAATTAAAGACAGTAAAAAGATCCAAAGTACTACTAAAGTACTACTGAACCTCAAAAACACGGGGATGGGTCGGTAGCTCGAATGAGCAACGCCGATCGTCTTCGCTCTGGGCCTGGCCTCCCATCGAGCGCAAGACTGGTGGACAGGGCCGCTGAACAGCGTGTACCATTCACCTCTCCCCACCCGAGCCTAGCTCAAAATGGTCAGTGGATCCGTAGCGACACCAGACGGTACACACTCAAAGGCGCAGCTTCCAGGGATTTGAATTTCATCCCCCCGACAGCTATCGCGCCATCCACTTCGAAAACCACACATGTACCCGTCAAAGTACTGCGACACACCAAAAAACCACATCGCTTACAAAAAGTCTCTTCCCCGGTAGGCGGCGCGCCACATCGCGCCCCTCCGAGCGTCCGGACGTCCCTGTCCGCCGCCAACATCCACCAAACCCAGGCCCCATCGGACCTGGTCGCGTGCAGCCAACACGCGCACTACTCTCAAACACCTACTCGAAAAGCCACACTCAACTCCACTACTTATCTCCACCACTCGAAATCCTGCTCGAACGCCATGTCTTCGACCCCTACCCCCCCCCCCCACCTACAGGCAGATGCTTATGCCATCGCGGGATCGGCCCGTGAAGGCGCCCACCGCGGACCCTTACAACCCCCGGAGCTATCAAGCGGGACATCCGCTCGCTCTACTCAACACTGTGCCCCAACCACCCCCATCCGCCCAAGACTTGGGCACCGCTTTGGAATCCTCATCAGTCAGAGGACTCCGGACGCCTCCGGTCCTCGCCGCTCCTAGGTCAACCACTGACCTGGGACGGGCCGCTGACTCAACAACCCCCACAGACGACCCGTACTGGTGCGATCGTCCCGCTCTGTCCCACAGTAAGGACCAGTCTAACACCTCCCGTCCCCTCCCGCTAACCCCCGCTGATACTCTCGTTACCAGCGCACTTAAACCGATACCTTTCCCTCACCTTAGTGCGTCCCAACCACTGTGCTGTAAAGTTCGACCACTAATGCACCATCATGTACCTCGAAAATCATCTTCTTTAATCAGAGAAAACAAAATTTATTATACAGGCCTGATCCCTGCCCCTGCACACGCCACTGCCCTGATCTGTACTCACCGACGCCCCCTCCCCTCTCATGCTACCTACCTACCCCGCAACTACACTAGTCCACTCGCAGCTGCTCAAATTGCCTGGCCTGTCGCGCCGGCCCTTGCTCTACACGCTCCCTCTCGCCCGAACTCGCCGCTCGCCGACCGCCACCCCCCGTCCCACAACACGGCCCTGTATATTACCCAGCGACCCCTCCCGCTAGCCTGCACTGATACACTGGTTATCAGGGCACTTAAATCGAAACCCTCTCCCCACCTTAATGCTTCCCAGCCAAAGAGCTGCACAGTTCGATCAATAATGCATCACCCTGTAACTCGCAAAAAGTCGTCTTCCTTAGAAATTTTATTTACAGGCCTGATTCTTACAACTGCACTAACCACCGCCCTGATCAGACACCCCCGTCTCCCCTCTTCCTGCTGCCCTCCCCCTGCTCCCTCGCTCTATCCCTCACTCGCTCCAGTCGTTGCTCCTCTCCGCTTCATCCTTTTCTATTTTACCTTTCTTCCCTTTTTTACTTTTACCGCGATAACACGCCTAACTCAACAGACACTAGCGCTTACCTGCGATTACCACACTGTAGAACCTAGTGCACTCGCTCTACCTCCCCCCTTTTACACGCCCCATGCTCTGCCCTACTCGCCCGTCGCTGTGATAATGGCAGTGCTTCCCCTGCAGAGTTTAGCCCACCCGACCTGCTCTACCCGAATAATTAACCGATCACCCGCCCCCCCGCGCACCCCCCTGCCCCGGAAATATCGCCCCTCCCTTACAGAATCAGTCTGGCAGTCCCGAACCCGTAACAGTCCCTGCGATACACGTACTCCCTCGCCCCTACAGTCCCCACTTCCTTTAGGCCTGCTCCGAGGCTTCTCTCGGAAGCCCCGAAGCACTTTTGATACGATATCGACAGCCCCCTCTGTCACAGTTCCCCACTATCGCCCTACTTCTAATACCTACCACACCTTGCTTACAATTTTTCAATCCCCCCTCCCCTACCCTCTCATCCTCTCCCCGCCATCCCTACACTTACCACCCTCTCTTAAGCTCAGAAAGACCACCCGTTCCAAGGAGCTTCTACTCGCCGAAATGCGCATGACGTCGACGAACGGACCCTCCGGAGCCTCAGAACCTCGCCCTCGACAAGCCTCGGCCGGCAAGGCCGCTTCTCATCATTAGTCCCCCACACGACGGGCCTCAAGGCCCAGAGGTTCGACCCCACAACCAACCCCCCACCCCCCAGCTAGATATCCGACGACACACTACTACCTCCATGCTTCCGCCAACTCTCCCGGCCCACTTTACTCCACGCACCTGTTGCACCGTCTTACATAACTACCTCTTCGACCTAAACCTTGAATACGGCCTCCCTACACCCATCGGTTGCCTCGATTCCTCTGCGGTGCTATCCTTCCAATGGGGTCGTTACCAGGACCTCTCCAACCTCTACTGCCTTGCTACGACGTTATCCAAACTCCACTCCACTCCCACCGCCTCGTACACAGTTATTACTAACAACGAAGTCGATAACCACCACAGCAACTCCCAATTCCCCAGCCACTGGACTAACCTCGCCAACCGAGGCGCCCTCCCCCGTCCGGGGACGCCTAACCACTCTCTCGTGATCCTCACATGGCAACACTCACACTTCGGCCTCCTACACCTAACCCACACCTCAGCGACATGGATCGACTCTCTTCATCACCCTCCTCCGCCCGACCTCCTCGCCCGCTCTCTCAATCTCCTCTCTGACTGGAACTCCTCCCCCCCCCCTCCCGTCGGTACCCTACGCTTCCT
>JAPMLY010003742.1:0-10628 GCA_026401115.1 Tetraselmis chui | reverse complement strand
CACACACACACAAAATGCTTTCTCATAAAACATTCTCTCTCTCTCTCTCTCTCTCTCTCTCTCTCTCTCTCTCTCTCTCGCCCTCTCTCTCTCTCTCTCTCTCTCTCTCTCTCTCTCTCTCTCTCCTCTCTCTCTCTCTCTCTCTCTCTCTCTCTCTCTCTCTCTCTCTCTCTCTCTCTTTGTGATACTCAAGATGTTGCTTCTGTAACCATCTTGACGGTGCGCGGTAGTTCCAAGTCGAATCAACCTGCACCATTGTGCAGTACTTTATGGCAACGCAATCTGTTGCTAATCCTAATCATCCCAAATACAACTTCGCGCCACTCCATCCCTCGCTATTTTCCAAACCATGGGATTGCATGTGCCGTTCCGAATACAATCGAGCTGATGGCACCGGACGGACAGACGGACAGAAAGATTAGGCAAGCGGACAGAAAGACAGACCAATTTTAGTCAATCAATGTACAAGAATATCACTCAGCGATAAATTATATGAAGTTTAGGGTTTTAAGACCCTAAAACCCTAAATAAATTATATGAATCAAATCTTCAGAATCAGTAGCATATGCACACCCTGCTCCAATACAGCCTCTAACTACAGTAAAGCACATCGCGAAGCGGTATATATATCACACTGCGCTGATTTTGGGTGCAGGTACGGGTGCACTGGCATGTTTGACATCAAAAACATTTTTTGGGCCCATCCAAAATGACCCGCCGGGCACTGCCAAAACAAAGGGAGACACAGACCAATAATCTGGCGCGATGTTTTCCATCTTTCATTCGCACTCGCACCAGGTGCGGGTGTCGCTGCGTTTCTCAAGGGGTGGGAAGACGAGAGTAGGGAAGTATAGCAAGGGACAGAATATTGACCAGACATGCTACGCGGTTGACTAGCAAAGCAAAAAGCAATGAGAGCGAAAATAAGTTCATAATATATAGTGAATGTTCGGTACTTATTATTCTTAGCCCTGCTTATCACTGGTATTAAGCAAGTACATTAAGAATAATACCTATATCATAATATCCTGCTTGTGTATGTATATTTAAAACGGGAAGAAGCTTTTCAATTTCAAATGTTATAAAAGCTGAATAACGGAATTAAATGAAACGGATTTATCCGCCGCCCTCCCTTATTTTCTTGCTCCCATTGATATCATCAGTGATTTTATTAATGGCCTTTCTCAGATCATTGTATAGGTGTTCTGTAAAAGGACAGTAAAACAACCCCGCCAAACTTTCAACCCCACAGCTGTTGCAGAACACATTCATTCACCGACCCGCCAGACAACAACGGAATCACGGTGGTATGTTCTTCGCGATGAAATGCGATAATTTGGGGCTTGACGCGGTCGAGGAGGGAGATGGGGACGGGAGGGGGGCGGTCACCCGGCCGCCGTTGACGGCGCCCTCAAGCGAGTTAACGTGTAGCACCTCCGGCGCGTCGGCGGGAAACTTGCGCAATCCCTGCGCACCCACTCGCGGGTCTCCCCGAAGCACCGCCGCCAGTTTCACAAGGTCTAGCCGCCTGCCGTATAAATCCACAACACGGATGAGAAACGCTAAACCCTAAATATTCGTCCATAAACCCCAGGGAGTCGAGAACCGGGAACACACTCGGCGATGCAGAACATTCGGATATCGCGCTGCGCACTGCTATCCTCAGCCTCGGACTGTGTCTCGGATCCCTGGCGGTTGGACAGCCAAGACCAAGTGGAGCAGAAGGAGTGAGGGCCGGGCCGAGGTTTAGGTGTTCCGTGTCTTCAGGCGAGTTATGCTTCAGGGTTTAATAGGGTTTTAAATGACGTACTTCTTCGATAGAGTCAGAGACGAGGCGAGCGCGCGACCCGTGCTGCCCCCCGCCAGATTTTTTCCGTGCCTGTTGCGGAAGCATAACCACGCGCTGCTTCTTTGGCAAGTCCGCGCCTGCCGTTCTCCACACTGGCACAGCCTGTGCAACGCGCGTCACTCAGCCAGTCAGCCTGAGTGACATGTGACGGGGCGGTATGGGTACCCTAGCGTAGGGTGTGATGGACCAGAAAAGCCTTGGTTACAGGTTTTAGGTTCACGGGTGAGGCTGTACGTACCGCAGGCGACAACGCTCGCCGCATTATCGCCCGAGAGCGCGCAGCAGTGTTAGGCACTGAAGCCCCGTTGGCGCTGCTGGGGTTTTCGGAAACTCCATCCACCGGGAGAGCTGTGGCAACCGCTCCCGCTTGCTGCCACGGAGCGGACATTGCAGGAAATGTACTTGTACTATGCACGTGTCAGACACTCAGACGCCGACGCCACTGTCGAGGGGGGATGTCGGGCAGCTCAGCTGTGAGCTGGTCTAGTGGTTGCAGCCCGTCATGTAAGCTAACCAAGCGTTTCTAGTTGTCGCCAAGCTGGGTTGACAGTTACGGGTCATTTCAACCACGCAGGTAGCGAAGTCTTCGAGTGGCGCGCTTCTTCTGTCGTCCCTTTTTTTGGTGAGTCGTGGCTGCCAACCATTGTCTTATGTGGAAGACAGAAACACGCGCGCGCGTTTCACTTGGATTATCATGGGATTATCTCCAGTGCTTTTTCTTGTAAAAAAATGATGTCATTGGATTCTTATAGCCCGGATTCTAGTACATACCAGCAGGACATACAAGGTAGCCACCCCAATATACTATATTTTGCCAAATAATAGTTAAGTAATAAATATTTTACATATAATAAGGCTGGAGTGATCCCTCGCTTGTTGAAACGTTGAAACCCGTGATGCATTTCCAAATCGACCCTCACAAAGGCACGATTTTTGTGAGGGTCTTATTTCAGGCTGTGAGGGTGGCAGCATTGCAGAAGTCACAGTTGGCGCTCAGAGCACATGCCACCCATGTCGATGTCAATGATGGTTGCATCGGCAAAATACGGGGGAAGGGACTGGACAATGCTCGTGCAACATAACGAGACAAGAGGAACAGCGGCTGGTATACATGTTGCCTCACTCCGCATTTTACCCCTACATATAAGAGTATCAACAACATTGACATGTAATAGTGTAACACATGTCACTTGTCTTTTCGCTCTTTTTTATCAATGACCTTGCATGTATCATTGACTTATTTGCGCATGATATCGTGTGGTAGCTGATATTGCTTGCATATTGATGCAGTTGATGATATTGCTCTTGTTCTTGATGCTTCTACCAATAGTTGTTGCTGTTACTATAGCATGTATGCTAATCACATCGTTGTTGCGTTGCTATTGATGTTGCGTCATGTCGAGGCTATTACGCATGCTGGTGTTGATGTTGCAATTATTGTTGCTTGTGATTATTTGTTGTTGATATTGCGCGCGGGAGCATGCATGCTGATACTATTTGTTGTAGGGCATGTGGCTTCTGCTATCGTTTGTCGCAGTTTGTGCTTTTTGCTCGTCAAATTGTTCATGTTGCTACGGTTGGTTTATGTTGCTGTTGCATGATGATGCTACCGCTGTTTATTATCTTTTTGCCAACGTTTGTTGATATTACTTATTAAGGATAGTGTATGTTGTTGATGGTGTCGCGTAACATATTGTCGATGCTGATGTTAGCGTTCAGTTGCAGCTATTGCATGTTGTCACTGATGTTGTTGCGTGTTGCTAATTTGTCGCAGTTTTGCTTTCTACATTATTTGATGGTATTGATGTTAGCTGATGTTTGTTGTTGTAGTTGTTGTTGCTGTTGATGTATGGGATCCTTACATTCCATTTATACATGTTACATGTGTTGTTATTATTGCCGCCGGTAGCTGTTGGTTCTACCGTTGCAGGTTGCTGATTTTGTTTTTGCTCTTGTGTTTTCATTGCTAGTTCGGATGTTGATTGATTATCACTGATTTTACATGTTGCTAGCTGTTAGTTTGACTTGCTTCTATCTATTGTTGTGGAGGATACAATTGCATGTTTACATTGTCATTGCTATTGTTGTTTATCATATGTTGCTATATGTTGCTGCCGTTGCAGAGTTGCACGTTGATGTTATTGTAATAATGATGCACCACTATTCAATGTTGATTTTGCTAGTTGCTATTATTGCTAATTATATTCTTGCTTTTGCCAATGCTTCCGTTGTCGATGTTGCTACGCTTTAATGCTGCTGACATTGCCATTGTTGCTGCTTATATTGTTATTGTCGTTGTCCATCAACTATTGTCGCATGCTTGTAACATCGCCGTTGCTAAGCTACCTTCTCTCTACTTCTCGCGCTTAATCGTTGTTGTTGTCGTTGCCGCCAGTGCTGCCGCAACTTCTAAGTTCTAAAATTTCAGCTGTCGTTGTTGATAATGTTGCTTTTATTATTGCTTATGTGGGAGATAGTGGTGATGGTTTGAGTGCGAGCAATTACTGCTATTTTGGGTGGCGATATTGCTTTTGCAGTAGCGTAGTTGCTCTGCTGCTCGGCGTGGATGTGGATGTCGCTATCAGGATATCGAAAGAAACGTTGCTTATTCCTAGTTATGCATACACTTTATGAATGTTGCTATGCATTTCTGCAACAACGTTGGAGCGTTTGTCCGAGCACGAAGAATGGCTAGAATAGCAAAAATGGCCAAGACGCCAACCTATATTTCCAGTCTCCCGTACGTTATGCGCCCTTGTCGGTTGAATGCCTTGCCAGAGAGCCTCCGTCGGAATGAAGAATATTATGACGAATCTTCGTCTATGCTTCGAGTATTTCATTCTCGCCGCACTCCTCACGCACAATGTCCTCATTCGCTTCGTACAATTTCGGGGGCACCAAGAAATCCCATACCGCTTATCTTCCCTCTGCAAACATGCCTTTCATTATGCTTCGGGCGGGGGATAAGTGTGAGTTCGCCTGGCGGACACAACACACGATTGGGCATACCCCCTCTGCTTTGTACTTACCTCCCCTTCCTTATGGAGGGGATCATATAGACTACTTCGTCACGTAAAGCGGCTAGAATTATTCGCCGCAAGGGTCAAGTTCACGGCGGTCGTGATAAGCTTACCTTGAACAAGGAGCGAGCCGGCCCTTGTAGAACTGCGAGATGCCGCCCACATGGCATGAAAGTAATCCCAAGGCTATGTCTATTTTCTCTTCAAACGACTTATCCAAAATTACAATTGAAATTGTTTACAACAATTCCGAGTTAACGGATATGTTGTTTTTGGGCGGTCCCTTAATCAGCAATCTAGGTCTTAGGATTAAGGTTTACGCCGTAAGCCACCTTATCAAACCTCTCCTACTGTATAGAATGTCCTAATTAGCAGTGTGACACCCTCAAATTCATGCAGTTCACAGATTCTGTATTATCGTCTGTTTTTGTCTGCGCTGTAAATCATAAAGAAAATTTGTTGCTAGTTTCCATGATGCGTGGTTTGCTCAAGCCGGTCTCCAAGCACGCTAGTTGGCGTCCGGGACGGGCCTACGTGACCTATGGTCATGTGCGACTACGGTCGTGCAGGAGATGGGGAGGGGGGGGGGCATGCGAAAACCCCCATGGTCGTCGGCGTTCCCGTCTCGATTCACGCACACCACCGTCCGAGATAGACGTTGCTCCTCCCGTCGCAAGTCGGCTCATATCGTAGACTCCCCTTTACCTCCAAGGGCTCTGAAGGAAGGGAAGTCCGTAGCTTCAGTCCGTGTATGGCTGGCGCTCTTGCACCCGCGCCAGTTTTTCTCGTGTCCCCGGTCCGTCTCCGACACTTCTCAAACGCATGTCTTATCGCGCTGAGTCCGCTTGTACCCTCCCCATGTAGTCTACGGTGCAATAACGTTTGTTGGCCTTCATGAGAAGTGTGCCGTTGTGATGACCCCAAGCGCACACTGCTTGAGGTAGCTTATCGATAGTTGGGTATGTTGTAAGTAATACCGTATACGTATTAGTTGCAGATAGCTACTGTAAGCTATTCTAGATATGATTAGTACATGTCTAGATCGGACATACCGATAAACTGTTTGACTCGGTACAGAGCTGTCGCTAGGCTACAGCTCTCTCACTTCTGTTGTCCCGACACCACGCATGTAGGCTGGTTGTCGCCGTAACTGTTCCGTTTGCGGGACTGTGACTGTAACTACGTTTGCGTACGTTATCTTCCACACTAACTGTGTTTGCATGGTTCAATAGGTTATGGGCCCTCGCCTCACGTCACTCACGCGCGACAACCTGGTTCGGCGAGCTGCGATCGACAGCTCTCCCGCAGAAGGCAAGTTTCTTTAGACTCCTAGTACTTTCAACCTGTAGTCGGCGGTATCGCCAATATAAACTGCGATTTAAAACCCGCCACCACCCCTCTTAAGTCAGCCACTCGACGGCGATAGCCAGCCACCCACACCGACGCACTCGTCGTGTGTGGATAGGGTGCACACAGGTCCAAGCTGGAGAACGGGGGGGTGCACTGTCGGGTGAATACGCATCCACAGGTTGCACGCCAACCGTAGCTTACCTTTTTTTTCTATATTATCTTAGCGACTCAGCCGCCAGCGCAGCGCTCCACCTGTCCTGGCCTTGGCCTCGACTTGTGCCCCACACTGGGTGGAGGATACAGAGAAGGTGCTCTGAGACACCCCGGGGCTACATGCCGAGGGGTCGGCGGGCATCAAGCCGTCTCTTTGCATACCGCTGTTAGGCACGAGTCCGGCTAGCGGTTTTTACCGCTGCCTGTTTTTTATCCATCTCTTTCTTTTTCGCCCTCTGTCGAAATGGCGCAGAAAATCCCGCCTGTTTCACCTGTTGATTCCCCTGACCCAGGCTCTCAGCATAGCACTGTCGATACTACCCAGGGTGTTCTCGAGCTGCTCCTTGTGCAACTGACGCGCCTTGAAGCGTATCTCGACTCGCGGTCGGCCGCCATTGCTGCTCGTCCTGCTGCGGGTGCTATATCGCACCCCCCTGTCGCTCAGCGCCGCCACGATGCTCACCTCGGACACTTTCGGGACAGCCACGATGTGCACACCCTCCCCCTGCTTGTGCATCCCCAGCCTGTCTACCCCCCACAGGACGCACAGTCAGCCTTGTCTGCTGCTACCGCTGCATCTCTTGTTGGCGACCCCGCCGTCGCACAGCGCCGCCCCGATGCGCACCGCGAGCCCTCGCGCCCCGAACTCGTAGGTGAACACTTGCAACCACCCCCCCAATACCCCCCCGCTGATTCAACCTACACCGCGACCCCTCCCATCACGACATCGCGGTTGAACAACTCCCGCCACCCCCCCCCCCCCTACCCCCCCGTTGGATATGCCCCTCACCACCCCATACCTCTCATCCCGGAGGCGCCCTCTCACGGCGTCCCCCCCTCCCGTGACCACCCGCATTCGTACGCCCCGCCGCCTCCCATGGCCGGCCGCTCTCCCTTTCCCGGTGGCCCACCTCTTCTCTTCCATGGACATCATTCTTCCCCAGCCCAACGTGGCGACCACACCCCCCGTGGCCGTCGTCGCCCCACCGTGGACCCCATAGTCATCGGGCGACCGACACACGCAACCCCCGACTTTGACCCAGACGTCCACCCCAGTCTCTTGGGCAGCCCCCACTACGCCCCCGTCTGCACGCGCTCCGCTGTCTCCACGGTCTTGCGCATCCTTGGCTCCGCCCAAGCCTCACCCACAGAGGCACATTGGCGCGCTCTGCAAAAGGTCCTCCGCTCCCTTCATGGCACCATCCACATGCGCCTGACGTTGGGGGGGGGTTTGGATCACAGCCTCCAACTCACAGGCTTTGCCGACGCTGGCATGCTCACCAAACTCCTCCCAAGACCTGCACTGGCAAAACACCGAAGTGCGATCATTGGAGGACAAGACCCAATGCAACGCTTCATCCCGTAGCTACCTGCAGGGGGAGTGTTGTAAGTAATACCGTATACATATTAGTTGCAGATAGCTACTGTAAGCTATTCTAGATATGATTAGTACATGTCTAGATCGGACATACCGATAAACTGTTTGACTCGGTACATAGTTGTCGCTAGGCTACAGCTCTCTCACTTCTGTTGTCCCGACACCACGCCTGTAGGCTGGTTGTCGCCGTAACTGTTCCGTTTGCGGGACTGTGACTGTAACTACGCTTGCGTACGTTATCTTCCACACTAACTGTGTTTGCATGGTTCAATAGGGTACCGACTAGGGGAGGGGTTTTTCGAACACGCGGATCGAGTCGCCGCTCCTCAAACGATGTCGGGTACGGAAATCTTATTCGAAACCCTATGTACCGGATTTTTCCGGTGGCAGTCGATCATGAATACCTCCGCCGCCAGACCGTGTCGCTTCTCCAGCTACGACCCTCTTACGGCTTGCAAAACGTCTCGGCCCGCCCCTAGGGGAGGCTCGACGTCCACACGGCTTGTAAACGTCCAACGAGTGGCCTTCCCTAGCGTTGCTTCCCGGTTGTCCGCCGCGAGCTCCAACGCCCGCCGCTAGCTCAGATTTGCCCGTACCCTCCTCGCCGCCAAACAACTCCTATGATACATATCCCGCTCCTTGTGCATGACAACATGATAGTATTCAAAGATTATCCAACCTTTAGAAAGTAATATCGGACTAGCTGAGCGGGAGATATTGGCGCTAGGGTACAAACATTGTTTTTGAAAGGCCTCCGTAAATGGCTTTCCCGACAACTGTTGATCCCGCGGATCGCAACTCCCGGCTCACCTCGCCTATGCCCCCTTGCAACTACGGGGCATGTTGTAAGTCATACCTTCTAGTTATTAGTTGCAGATAGCTATTGTAAGCTATTCTAGATATGATTAGTACATGTCTAGATCGGATATACCGATACCCTTGTTGATTCGATACAGGGCTGTCGCTAGGCTACATCTCCTCACTTTATGTGTCCCGACACCACGCCTCGGGTTGGTTGTCTTTGTGACTTTCCTATTTGCGAAACTGTGAGTTTAACTACGTACGCGTTAGTGACCTTCCATACGGAACGTGTGAGTACGGTTCAATAGGTTAAGGGCCCCCGCATGAAGTCACTCACGCGCGAAACTTTTTCCGGCGAGCTGCGATCGACAACTCTCCCGCGGAAGGCAAGTTTACATAGCAATAGAGTACTTTCAATATGTAGTCGGTGGTATCGCCAATGTAAACTGCGTTTTAAACCCACCTCGACACCCCACCTAAGTTAGCTGCCCGAGGACGCCAGTCAACCACCCACACCGACGCACTCGTCGTGTGTGGACATGGTGTATACATGTCCAAGCTCGAGAAGGGGGGTGCACATGTGGGTGAGTACGCATACACATGGTGCATGATAGCCCTAGCATAATAGTATATTATGCTCCCTACTATTAGAGAGTCAACCATGAGCGCGACGCTACACTTGTTCTGGTCGTGGCTACAACTCGTGCCCCACACTAGGTGGAGGATACATAAAAGATACTTAAAAGGATACATAAAAGAGATGCCCCGGGGCATCAAGCCGAGGGGCCGTCGGGCAACATGCCGTCTCTATAAAACCATGGTTAGGCACGAGTGCGGCTAGTAGTGTTACCATTGCTTATCGCTACGTGTCGGCGCCGCCGTTCTCAATGGCACCGAAACTCCGCGCGGCGGAACCACACGCTGACACCCCTGACGACCGTGAGGAAGACTCCTCCCGTCTGAGCACTCGGGACTCTTCAACCCCCTCGGATGCACTCTCGCTCGTTCAAGAGCAAATGGCCTTTATCACCGCCCGTCTCGACGCACAAGCAACACAAACGGCCGCTTTGCGCCACCGTGACGCACTGTGCGACACACATATGGTCTAGACCTCGACTTCAGTCAAGCTACCCCCCCACCACCACACCCGCTCTTCAGTCATCACGAGCCCCCCCCCCGGTTCCGCACTTCCTTCCGGGCCAGCCCTACTAGCAGCGCTCCCCTCGCGCCATGCCGCCCTCGTACGGTGGCCCGCAGCTCCAGCATGGCCATCCCCAAACCCCGGGTGGTTAGACACCCTATCCCGGTGGTCCACAATTCGCCCACGCACATCGTGGCGGCAAAAGTGGACGCGGGGGGCGCCGCCCCACCATTGACCTTATGGTCATTGGACGTGTAGTGTACGAGGCCACCGGCTTCGACAAGGAATCACTAAACTAATCCATGAAAATGATTGTTTCCACTATGGGTCCAAACACCGACTTCAAGCAATGGAAGAGGAACTTTCTTACATTCTTGTCCCTTAAGGTTGCATATTTCATTCCACATCTGGCCATCCGGGAATCCAACGTATGGTTCGACGAGGCAGCGCAGACCTATGCGTATGTCCTTTTACTCCACGCTGCAAGCGAAAACAAGCGCGCCGACCAAGCCGTCAAGTGCATCTCTGTTGCTCGCCTTGACTGCGCCACTACAACTTGGGACATCTTGTGTGAGCGCTTGGATGGTCGCTCGTTCGCACGCTCCCTTTCCATGTTCGACAACCTCATGCTTCAACAGCGCCCAAGCCTGTCCTTGATCGAATACGTAAACTTCATGCGCCTGACCTTTGACGACTACAACGAGACCTTTGAGATGATAAATGGGTCAGCTGCCATCCACCCTTATACCGTTGGCCTCCTGATGTTGCGTGGTATTTCCAGTACCGGTCACTTTGGACATGCCAAGCAATGTGTCGTCAACGCTTTCGACACCAACTACCTCATGTCCGCAGACGAGGTGATGGCCATCCTCCTCC
>JAPMLY010003741.1:0-13588 GCA_026401115.1 Tetraselmis chui | reverse complement strand
GAGCAACAGGCAGCGTGGGAGGCTCACCTGAACCGATGCGTAGTAGTTTTTCCGGTCGATGAAGTTTTTGGAGAGGCACATGAGGCCTGACATGGCGACGACGGTGCCGACGAGCCAGAGGAGTGAAATGTAGACGTCGCCGGCGCCGGGGCCGCGGTTAACCCACTTGATGTAGTTGCCGGCCACGACGAGCGCCACGTTGGCGGAAATCCCCATCAGCGGGTACACCGTCTTGGCCTCGTCTACGCTGCAGACGTCGTTGGCGAGTGACCAGAAGAGGAGAGAGATGACGACGGTGCCCCAGAGCTCGGCGGAGCAAAAAAAGAGCGAAAAGGTCCAATTTTCGACGACTTTGACGAGGCCTAGTAAGCCGGCGGGGAGGGCTGCCGCGGCGCGAGCCGCGGCCTCCACAGGATGCAGGACCCCGGCTGCGGGGTAGAGCACGGTGACGAAAAAGACGTAGCAGGCGAGGAGGGGCGCGATGGCGGCGTAGAAGACGGTGCGGGAGGGGAGGGCGGAGACGAGTCGGGTATAGTAGGCGAAAAAGGCGAGGGAGGCCGGGAGGACGCAGTAGGAGGAGAGGAAAGGGAGGGCCTCCGCGCCGCTGCTGGTCACCACGATCGCGTCGCGCAGGTTCTGCAGGATGGTGAGGTTAAAGGAGGCGCAGAAAAAAATGAGGCCGAGGGGGAGCATCTTTTGCCAAAGCGCCGCCGGCTCGCCCGCCAATGTGACGTCCTCGATGCTATCCACCGGGAGTTTAGGAAACGATCCACGCTTCCACCACCGCTTCCGGTTACGCCGCTTTAACACACGCGCGTCCTCCTTTGCGAACGTGGTCGCGAACTTGAGCGCATCGCCTAACAGCCCCCCCGTGGGCAGAGCACGTTTCGCTTCGTCGCTCGGCTTTCCTTCGCCTCCGCCGCCGCTCCCACTCGCCTCCGCCTTCGCCTCCTCCTCCTCGCGCTTCCTCGCCCCCTCCTCGGGCGCAGAACCGTTTCCGCTACTACTCCCCGTAGCCCCTCGCTGCACCCTCGATCTCACGACCATCCCCGGACGAGGCAAATGCAGCGCCGTGAGAAGATGCCGCGACGACGACGACGATGACGATCGCACTGTCGCACGGCTACGCGCGCTCAGCAGCGAGGAACCACCCATTGCGCGTAGCGACACGGCAGGCGCCATCGCACTCCTACACAAGTCGCCTCAAGCTTCGCTTTGCCCCGTCCACCTACTAAACCTTCGAGACGTGGTTTCGGCTCTGCAGCATCAGCAGCAGCAGCAGCAGCAGCGACGTTGTCAGTAGACGTCACTTTTTTTTCTGGACAACCTTCGACCTCGACCTCAACTGAACGCACGCCAAGCTAAACCATTCCTCCATCGCAGGCTATCGCATTAAAATGACCTTGAGGCTATATTGAAGTTTGGTTCAGGGAGTGTGAACGGAGGTGACGAGTGGAGGGGTGGCGGTGATGATGTTTGATAGAGCCACATTCCGAAAATAAGCGCGGTAGCAGCGACATACGACGGGCAACTAAGGAAGGGGTGAAGGCCCAGAACAAGCGCACTAACGTGCGAGCAGCACGTCGCTTAAGGATTTAAAGCAGCGTTTACGGGGGCGATTGTGGGCTTGGATACCTCAACCAGGAGATACGATGGGTGTTGTGGTGGAAAGGACGGTCTAATGGGATGACACCGACGGGGCGCGCTGTTATGCGCGGAATGACGTAAAATTGGCTGCCGGCCGTCGGACGGATCGTCGCTCACTGGACGATGGCGAGGGGACGAAGAACGTGCAAATATTCAGCAGCAAGGTGGTAAAGGGGGGGGGCGGTGGGGGGGGGAGGGGGTGGGAGAAGTGAAGGATGCCCGAAGATAGCGACCCAAAGGGGGCGACTAAACCTGGCCCGAGGCGCATCGAACCTAAACTGCGAATGCGCCGCCTGCTGGTACAGGTACTTAAAAAAACAGCGTGATTATTCGCCCCCGCGCATCAGCCTACGACTTACCGGCAGCTCACGCTAACCTCCCGGACGCCAGTCCTAATCAGCCCGGCTGCCGGCTGTGTTCGGGACCGGCTGCCTGCCTGCCTTGTGTTGAGCGCAGCCTTGTATCGGACAACAGTGAACTTGAGTAGGCGGAACAGGTGGCGACTGACGGTGGTCCTGTGCCGCTGTAGCGCAGATGATGATTTTGATGGTGACTGCAGGGCGCGCGTAAGCGCGCGCGCGGGGGGTGCGGAGCGAGGAGTTCCCCTCTAGGGTCGCATGGGATAGTTGCTTACAAAAGGCAAGAATGATATGCATGGGAGGTGGGGGATCCATGGATGATGACATGATGGTTGATGCGAGTGACGGGAACGTGGGCGGCGATGCAAGAGATGAGATTGGGTCCGGTTGTGGCATTTTTATGTATGGAACTAAATATTGTTTACAAATAAATTCGAATGTGTGATAGTTAGTTAATACATACATATAATATTGTGGCGGTTAGCCTCTGAAAGCTAAACGCTAGCACAAATCTGTTCTAGTCTGTCTAGTTCTGTCGTTGGAAGATGGCAAGATGATGTTGTCGAGAGGCAAGGGTCAAAGATGTTTTACTGCTGTACTTAGACAGTAGATGTTGTAAGTGAACAAAGGAATTGTTAAATGGTTCTGTCACCTCCCTCTACTGCATTGGGCTTAAATAGGTTTCTGCCAGGATTACTTACGCGTGTAAGACTAGCTTACGTGTTAGGCATTGGGGCTGTCCAACCGTCGTCATCTGTCCTCGAGACGCGGCATGCCTAGCATTGGGTTTCACGACGCGGCTCCTTGTGCATGGAAGAGCTCGTTCTGGCGCGTCATCTGGCTGGTTAGATTAATTATGCATATCTGTACGTACCGGGAGGTACTGGTCGTACTGTAGCATCAACACCCTTAGAATATTGCAGTAGCGACGTACCCACGAGTATACGTCCATCTTGTGGAAAAGCACGAATTGGTATCCGTAACGAGTACATGTACAATGTCATGCAATGTACTGTTGCAGGACTGTACTCGTCACACTCGTACCCTCCCCCTCTTGACAGATCAATGAGGCCGCCGCGAGGCAGACCTCCGTGGTTCTTGGCTCCTTTACTGAAGCAATTACTGGGACTCAGGAATGCGCGCTGGGTGAGCGTGCATGAAGTCAATGTACGCCTGAGTCTTGGCAAACTTGCGCCATTGGGGCGTCTCCAAGAATTCTTGTAACGCAATCGTCCGGTGTACCTCATTCAACCGGTGCCAGACAGGTGGAATGTCGTCATCGTTGAAGTGCGTCATGAAGAGCAGATATTTGCCTCGTCGCCCAGGTAGCGACTTGATGCACACAGTAGAGATGTGTGAGACATCAAACTCCTCGTCGTCTCCTTCAAGTACAGTCACTGGGACAGCTGGTCGTAGCGGAGCGGTAGAGCAGGGTCTCAAGTTATTAACGTGGAACACAGGGTGTAAGCGTACTGTCGCTGGAAGTTTCAACCTGTAACTGTGTTTTCCAATCTGCTCCTCCACTGAAAAAGGTCCAAGTTGTCTGTCTCTGAGTTTTCGGTTTGGTTGTCCTCTCAGAAAAAGATTTGCTGTGACGACTGACACCTTGTCTCCTTTAGCAAAGTGTGGCGCTGTAGACGGTTCTGTGCGTGCCTACATCTCGTCCTTGTGTAGCTGTAACACTGAGCGTACCAAGGTGTGCACGTCCTGTAACAATTTCAACCGTTCTGTAGCGTCTTGCGAAATTGGTATTGATGGTCGCATGCTGAAGAGCAGGTCAGGAGGCTCCTCCGGAGAGAACCCAAAGTTAGCCTCGAACGGTGTGTGCTCAATTCCGAGTGCACGCGAAGCGTTGTACGCAAATTCCACTTGCGGTAGAAGTGTCGTCCAATCTGAACCATCATAGCAACAGAAACAATGAAGAAGCTGCTGAAACGTGCTGTTCACGCGCTCTGTCAAGCCATATGTTTCTGGGTGTCGACTGGAAGACATGTTCAGACGCGTTCCGAGGCGTCTCCAAAGTGTCTGCCACAAGGCGCTGACAAATTTCGGGTCGCGGTCGCTAATCAACACACGGGGTAGTCCATGTAAACGGTAGACTCCCTGTAAAAACAAAGTTGTAGTTTCTTCGGCAGTAATCGACTCTGTACATGGCAGAAAATGGGCCATTCGTGTTAGATGGTTTACTACAATTAGCACACTATTAAAGCCATTGCTTTCAGGCAAGTGTGTCAGGTAGTCAAGACCAACTGTGTGCCACGGTCTGGGTGGAACAGGCAATGGGTCAAGAGTCGCAGCCATCTGAGGTCGAATCTTTGCTCGTCGACACACGACGCAGCGTTCACAGAAATCTTTCACGTCTTGGCGGATTCGTTTCCACCAGAATCTGTCGAGTGCTTTAGCAAGAGTGCTAGCAACTCCTCTGTGACCAGCTGACGAACTTTCGTGCAGCTCTGTGATCACCTTCAGTCGGAGCTCAGAGTTTTGTGGTATACAAAGGCGATTGAGGCGCCAAAAGTATCCGTCTCTGGCTTCAATCCGGCTGTCTTTCGTCCACTCACCATCGTCCCCATAAAACGAATCTTGTGAGAAACCCTCGCGAATGAGATCAGCGAACTCAGGGCTCAGCTGCAGCGCGTTTACAGTCAGTAAATTTAACTGTGCGTCTTCAAACAGCAGATGGGACTTCCGTCGTAATTCTCGATCTGACGGAACCTCGCCATCCCAAAATAAGGGTACTGTGGCCTGAGGTACGAAGTCTGGACGCCGGCTCAACGGGTCAGCTTCGTTCAGAGCTCCCTTGCGATATGCAAGTGTCATCGAGCCCACAAACGGTTGCAAATCCCGCAGGTATCTTGCTTGCCGCTTGTTCAGCCTGTTGTTCGGTTGCCTGAGCAAATGCCGCAGTGTGTCGTGGTCTGTTACGACAAGGAATTTAGAGCACCCTTCAAGATAGCACCTCCAATGCTTGACAGCTTCGCATACAGCCAAAGCTTCTAAGTCGTACGCAGAGTAAGTGTTACCACGCTCAGCTGGATTCAGCTTACGCGCCCAGTAAGAGACTGGTTGAAGACCGCCTCCTTGGTCTTGCAACATGACTGCTGCAATCCCCACTGTTGAAGCATCTGTAGCTACGGTGAACGTCGCGTCCGGGCTGACCTCCGGAAGGATCAGGCATGGCGCGGAAATGAGCCGTAACTTGAGAGTCTCAAAGGCTTCCAAACAGGCATGCGTCAGCGTAACCTTCTGTGGCTGGGACTTCCGCAGTAAGTCCGTCAATGGAGCCGTAAGGTCGCTAAAATGGTGTATAAATCTCGCGTAGAAGTTGCAGAACTGTACGAAACTGCGAACCTCCTTCTGCGTCTTGGGCACTGGCCTGTCTGCAACGGCCTCGACTTTCTTTGTGGAAACCGAAATTTTACCGGCTAACACAGTGTAGCCCAGATACTCCATTTCGTGAAGTCCGAAGAAGCATTTCTTAAGGCGTAATTTCAGCCCTTCTTGCTTGAAACGCTGAAGCACTAGACGTAGGTGCTCCAGGTGCTCCTCTAGAGTTCGACTGTAAATACAGACGTCATCGAGGTAGACTGTCACGAACTTATGTAAAAAGTCGCGAAGAATGTCGTTCATCATCCTTTGAAATGTAGCTGGTGCGTTGCACAGTCCAAACGGCATGGCGACCCATTCCATTAAGCCATCAGGGGTCTGAAAAGCCGTCTTGTGAATGTCCTGATCACGCACTCGAACTTGCCAGAAGCCAGAGGCGAGGTCGAGGTGTGTATAAAAATTTGCGTCCTTAAGTTCGTCAAGTGTATCGTCCACTCTCGGAAGTGGGTAGGCATCTTTACGCGTAACCTCGTTAAGGCCACGGTAGTCAATGCACAGACGTAGTGAGCCATCAGCTTTCCGCACAAAACGAATTGGCGAGCCGAACTCACTGTAGCTGGGACGGACCAGACCAGCTTCCACTGCGTCTTTAAGCTGTCGATTAAGCTCAGCGCGCTCTGCAGGGGACAATCTGTTTAGCCTTTGGCGTCGCATCGGGCCAGTAGTGTCAATGGGGTGATCCCACTGTCGGCTTACAGGTGGAGAGTCGACAGGTTGCAGTAACTCCGGGAAGTCATCGAAAAGTAACGACCGGAAGTTGTCACGTTGTTCTGCAGTTAGCTCCTCTCCAGTGTGAAAATCTGTCTGTTGTTCAGTTGCTGACGTAAGTTCAATCACGTAAAATTCAGCATGACGTCCTTTGCTGCGGCGCGTCTTGCGCAGGAGTTTCTGAACTTTGGTAGACGACAGCAGCATACACTGAGGGCGTCGTTCCTCGAGTGTAGTCTCCACAGCTGTACCATCCATCAGTGTAAAAACTCTGGTTGTACCAAACTGTAAAGAGGCATGTTCGTCGTCAAGCCATGGTAAACCCAGAATTAAATCAGCTGTACGTAAATCACGTAGAACGTAAAAAGTCCGGTGAAATTCATGTCGAGCCAGCTCAAAAGTGACATCGCAGACTGTTGTAGATGTAACACGTTGTCCGTTGGCGAGTCGAACTGGTGTCTTAGTCGTAGACTTCCGAGTCTGTAGAGCAAAGCGTCGTACAAAGTCCTTTGACACAAAGTCAAGCGTCGCCGCGCAATCCACTAATCCAGAAATTTGGTGTCCACCTTCAGTAGTTTTCACAGTCAACTCCGTTCGAATTAACGGACGAGCTTCTGTGAGGTCAGTCAGTAGAGCTGTAGCTGGCGAAGAAAATTGTTGCAGCGTAGCGATGGACTGTTCCGAGTCGTCTGGTGGTACATGTACCGAGGTTGGCTGTTCAGGTGTTGTAGATGTTGTTGAGTCATTAAACGCACAATCTGCGTCGACTAAACACAGCTGAAAAGGCCAAGGAGCTGGAGCAACCACCTCCTGTTGCGTTGGGTTCTCCAGTGACTGTCGAGTAAAAAGCTGTGTCCTCGCTGGGAATTCTTGGTAAAGTTTCCAGTGTTTAGTCACTTGAGTAAATTTCGCCCATTTTGGTAGTACAAATACAGCCATCGTAGATGTCGGAGATGTTTGTCGATAATCTTCAAAATGCTGCTCAATTTGCTCAGCTAACTCCCTGGGTGGGTTGATAAACACCCTCTCTCCTGTCAAGTCCCTTTCTAGAATCGAGTCACTCGGCGAACAGTGAGGTAAGTCACTGTGCGAGTTCAGACCTTCATCATCTGCACATCCTTCCAATGTGAAGTTGAACCGTGCATGTAGAGGGTCAAAGACTGAGTCAACCAGTTTCCAATCAATTGAACGTCTGGTTACATGTTTATGACTCTGTCTCTGTTTAGTCTGACGTCGACGACCTGCTATTTGCGTTGCATGTGTCGCGACTGTGGTCGATGGAGATGCCGAAAGTGTTTCGACTACCTCTGTCGCTAACAGTGTCTCAGAACGAACAGTAGATGTAGCCGGCTGCTCCAGTTCGCTAGTAGAACAACCTTGCCACCATCATTGTTTCTTAGGTTGCATTGGTGCCTTGCCCTTAAACTCCGGGCATTGGAACAGTCGGTGTCCCTTCTTGTGGCACTTGAAGCAGAGTCCTTCGTCCATATGACGTTTACGCTCCTCATCTGTCATAGCCTTTGCGAGTGTGTTGAAGTCCTCGCGACCAGATGTTTGTCCACGTCCACCATTGTTACCACGTCCGCGTCCGCGTCCACGTCCACGACCACCTTTGTTACGTTTCCAAATATTAGAGGCATCCTCAAGAGGGTCCTCCAAATTGCGCTTGCGCGTGGGTTGGGTAGACGGTCCAGCAGGAGACTTCGCCTTTCCGAGTTGCGGTGAGTCTGTAACGACGTCGTTCAGGAAATTTTGCAGCTCCACCAGCGTAATCTGGTACCCCTTTTGCGCTCTGTGTGACTTAGCTAGGTTCTGAAGCATATCATTCGCCATGCCATTAATGAAGCGTACACACTGTACATCAGCTGTCAGGTGTTCACGAGACCGACGTAAGTAGTCGTTGTACAGCCTAGTGTATGAAGCGTAACCCATCTGATTGCTCTGCGTAAAGTTCAGCAAAGCGTTGATGGCGTCATCCTTGATGTCTGGAAGAAACATTGACTTGCGTATCTCCGTAACAAGCTCGTTGTACGTAGCTGGAATAGGAGGCTGATTCTTGCGGTTCAGCCACCACCCATTCAGATGTCCAGAAAACTGTGAAGTAACCCATATGACTGCGTCGTACGAGTCAGCCGTAACCCCTAGCATGAGAAAACGCTGTGGTTGTGCCTCGAGCCAATCCTCCAGTTCATTAGGCACACGACCAGTCTGAGGCGGCGAGTGAATTGCAGCCTTACGCTGGGTCTCTGTGAGAGTTACAGGTAGTCCAGCTAAGTTGTGAGTAGGCATCGGCATTCCCACTCGTAAATCTGAAGGCCCTTCACCAGTCATTTGGTTTATATGTCCACGAATACGCAGCCAGACTGAACCAGAGTCGACCGCCGTAAACCGGGAGTACATGTGAAATTGTCTCGGGATAGACGTGTCATCATGCATGACTGGAGAGTGTTGGCGGACTGCTCGGAAAAATAATTCCCAATGAGCCACGTAACCAAAGTGAAGTAACTCACTCTTGTGCTTCTCAGCACGAATTAACCCTGTCTGTGCGGGCGTAAGATTCAGGCCGTCAATGTTGACTGTATCCGGGACGACGTAAGTACCATCCGGATTAACTGTCGACTGTGCCAAAATAGCCTGTTCGACCTGAGCAGGTGTGCGTATGTTGGTCGCAGCAAATAGGACATGAACTGTAGCATAGTACACGTAGACAAGCTGTCGTCCTTGAGAAAGTGTAACGATAACATGTTCACCACTCAACAGCGTCAAATCATCCGGTGTCAAAATGAGACCGGTTTCCTCGTGTAATTCTCGAACAGCAGCATCGACAGGCTCTTCGTTAGGTAATATCGAGCCAGCATGGAACTAGGTTTTACCAGAACGAGGCTCACGCTGAAATACTAGCTTCAAATCCAACGACTTAGATCCTCCGACGTGAATTACCAACACCACGTAATGTCCAGGTCCAAGAGAAGCCATCTCAAACAATCAAGCAACGTCGAGTAGCTCAACGAGCAACGAAAGCGTGCGTCGACCAACGGGCTCCGAAACCAGTGTGGCGGTTAGCCTCTAAAAGCTAAACGCTAGCACAAATCTGTTCTAGTCTGTCTAGTTCTGTCGTTGGAAGATGGCAAGATGATGTTGTCGAGAGGCAAGGGTCAAAGATGTTTTACTGCTGTACTTAGACAGTAGATGTTGTAAGTGAACAAAGGAATTGTTAAATGGTTCTGTCACCTCCCTCTATTGCACTGGGCTTAAATAGGTTTCTGCCCAGATTACTTACGCATGTAAGACTAGCTTACGTGTTAGGCGTTGGGGCTGTCCAACCGTCGTCATCTGTCCTCGAGACGCGGCCTGCCTAGCATTGGGTTTCACGACGCGGCTCCTTGTGCATGGAAGAGCTCGTTCTGGCGCGTCATCTGGCTGGTTAGATTAATTATGCATATCTGTACGTACCGGGAGGTACTGGTCGTACTGTAGCATCAACACCCTTAGAATATTGCAGTAGCGACGTACCCACGAGTATACGTCCATCCTGTGGAAAAGCACGAATTGGTATCCGTAACGAGTACATGTACAATGTCCTGCAATGTACTATTGCATGACTGTACTCGTCACAATATGATATGATGGAAGTGTCAATACTCGAGGTAAATGAATGCTTGGGAGAGCATAATAATCACAACGGCGATAGACATCCTACCGTCACTAAAGACAGTAAAAAGATCCAAAGTACTACTAAAGTACTACTGAACCTCAAAAAACGGGGATGGGTCGGTAGCTCGAATGAGCAACGCCGATCGTCTTCGCTCTGGGCCTGGCCTCCCAACGAGCGCAAGACTGGTGGACAGGGCCGCTGAACAGCGTGTACCATTCACCTCTCCCCACCCGAGCCTAGCTCAAAATGGTCAGTGGATCCGTGGCGACACCAGACGGTACACACTCAAAGGCGCAGCTTCCAGGGATTTGAATTTCATCCCCCCGACAGCTATCGCGCCATCCACTTCGAAAACCACACATGTACCCGTCAAAGTACTGCGGAACCCTCGCGATACACATCGCTTACAAAACACTTCTCTCCCAGAGGCCGGCGCGCTCTATCGCGCCCCTCCGAGCGTCCGGACGTCACTGTCCGCCGCCAACATCCATCAAACCCAGGTCCCATCAGGCCTGGTCGCGTGCTGCCAACACGCGCACTACTCTCAAACTTCGACTCCAAAAGCCACACACACATCAACTACTTATCCTCCACACTCGACATCCTGCTCGACTACCATGTCTTCAAACCCCACCCCCCCCCCCACCTACAAACAGGTGCTCGTGAGGGATCCCCCGCTACACGGCCGCTTCACGGACTTATACCACCCCAGGAACAAACTCGCGGGTCACCCCTTGACCCCGTTCCTCTCGACCTCTCAACTTCCCCACCCCCAACAGATACTGGGAACACCTATGGACCCCCTCCCACTCCGTCGCGGACTCCAAACCCCCCTTGTCCTGTCCATCCCGCGGTCAACTGACAACCCCGGACAGGCCGACGACTTCTCCACCAGAACGATCGACACGCTCCTCCTTACAGGCCAATACTCCACCACCCCCCCTCACATAGCCCGCTTCTGGCTCCATGGAGTCTTCATGCCGGACCCGCCGCACCCCGACCCGATCACATCCGCTTGCTCGGTGGCCCGTCGCTGGCTCCTCGAATGCGTCAACGACCTCACCGATCTCCCCAACCGCATCAAAAATATAATCGGCAAGGAACTCGTCCACCACACGCGCTGGTCAGCGAACTCCTCTCGCACACACCACCCAACAGCCCCGAAATGCGACGATCACACCCCCCTACCGGTCGAACTCCATTCGGGCTTCCAGGAGGTCTGCCTGGCTATCCCCACCTCCTGTATAACGGTAGGACTCCTGTACCAGTTAACTTCACACCAGCGTGAATTTAATTCGGCCGGTCCAGTGCCTCCCTCTCTCACCTCCTCCCCTTCACTATTGCGACAACTGAGTCAGCAGAAAATTCGCTTCCTCCGCGACGCCTCAGCTCCTGCAGTCTCAGGTCGTCGTGTGAAAATCCGATCCCCCCTGTTCTCCGGTATCACCGGCCCAGAGGTGATCGCCCTCCTACAGGACCTCCTCACTTCCGACCTCACAGCGGCTCTCACCTCAACCGGATCAGCCCCCTCGACTCACCCACAATGCAGACTAGAGGACCTCCCCGAACAAGCGCAGTTCATCCTTCAATTCGCGGACGCCATCCAACCGCTGGACACCCCAACCCCGATCGAGGCCGACCCCTCCTCATTCTGGGTGAATATCCTCCACCTGCCCAAGAATCCCATTCATTCACAATCCGGTCCTGTATCCCATCCCATTTTTTCATTCACACCCCCTGGAACCGTACCCCCTGACAATCACCTTCACACCATCACCATCACACCCCCCCCCGTCTCTGGCCTTGTTCCCGGCGTCTCATGGGCTGACACATGCCTCACCACAGTCCTGATACAGTCCCGCCACTCTCTCTCCCTCCCAAGCATACATCCCGACGGCACCATTCCCCCATCACACTGGCTACACACCCTCCTGTCCCAAACAGCCACCGAATACCTCACACACAACACCCCCACAACCACCCCCCCCCCCAACACCCCCCCAGCCTCTATCACTACACAACCCTGAAAAAGTTCCCGGATGGCTCATACTTTCGCTCACACCCCTCCAACTCCCCCACCATCACCACCAGCATACAAATCTCCCTCAGCCCCGAAATGTACTGCATCCTCATCTCAACCAACGGCACTATCACGGTCCCACTGACTCACACATACACCCATCGAGGCGCTCGCACTCAATCCTCCTGCTCCCTCATCATCACTCCACACCACTATTCCACGTTCGGTAAAGCCCGTCTCACGGACCCCATTTTCACCACCCCCCCCTCCCCACCCCCTCTCACCATCACTAAACGACACACACTTCACCGCAACCCCCCCGCCCTTCTCCTCCAATGGTCCCGCCACCTCACAGACAACCACGTTCCCAGCCAATGGGACCTGGACCCATCTGACTTCCAAATGCAGGATGACACTGACCTACCCCTCGACCTCTCCTCCCTCCCAGACATACAACTCACCACCACCCCGGCCCCCCCATCCCATACCACATGGTCCCTCCACCAACCTACCGCCTCACAACCCGCCTCCACCTCCTCCTACCACGGCCACCCACCCCCCTACCCTCCAGCCCCCACCACGATTCCTCCGACCACTCTCCACCCTCTCCCCACTATCACAGAAGACTCCTCTGGCCCCATGGACTCCTCCACCTCACCACCCCCAGCCCCCCCCCTCACTCAACCACCCACCCACCTCCCCGACCCCCCCAACCCTACTTATACCTTCGCCCCCCCTCCTACCTGCCCCATACAACCCACCCCTTCCTCCCCTGCACCGCTCTCATCTGCCGCCTCCCCTCCCCGCCCTCGCCCCCCCACGGACCCCTCACTCCGACCCGCACCCCCAACAGGAGTTACCAAGCCCTCTCGTCCCCCCCGCAAGCAACCCTCCCAGTCTCCCCCACCCCGCGCCCCCCCGCACCCCTCCCTCACTCACCAACAGGCCCTCCCTTCCCCCCCACTCCTTCCCGACCACAACCCCCCCTCCGCCACTGCTATTCCCCTCCGCCCTGTTGACCCAGCCCACCTCCCCCTTCCAACCGGCTCTCCTGATGAAGAAGAACTCGACCTCGACGGCTACTCGGACCTACCGGAGGACGACTCGGAGCCCTCAGGCACTCAACCGGCCAACACCGCCTCCCCCAAGGCCAACCCCCACCACAGGTCACCCCCGGCCAATCAGGCCGACTATCATCATTAGGTCCCCCCAGGACGAACCCGAGGTTAGACCCCGCACCCCCCTCCACACTCCCCAACCCGGCATCCGCAGACATACTGTAAACACAGCAGATAGCTTCACTCTCCCTGCCCACTTTACCCCCCGCACCCGCTGCACAACGATGCACAACTTTCTATTCGATTTAAACCTTGAATACGGCATCCCCACCCCCATCGGCTACCTTGATACCTCTGCCGCCCTCTCCTTCCAATGGGGTCAATACCAGGACCTCTCCAACCTTTCCTGCCTCGCTTCCGCAATAACCAAACTCCATTCGACTCCCGCCGCCTCATACACGATTATCACCAACAACGAAGTAGATAACCACTTTCACAACTCCCAATACCCCAGCCCCTGGACAAACCTCGCCAACCGCGGCTTCCCCCCCTGTCCGGGGACGCCCAACCACTCTCTCCTTGTCCTCACATGGCAAAACTCTCACTTCGGCCTCCTTCACATTACTCACTCCTCCGCCACCTGGATAGACTCTCTACACCACCCCCCCCCGTCCGACCTCCTCGCCCGCTCTCTCAACCTCCTCTCCGAATGGAACTCCTCTCCCCCCCCTCCTGTCGGCACCCTCCATCTCCT
>JAPMLY010003740.1:0-13401 GCA_026401115.1 Tetraselmis chui | reverse complement strand
ACATACAAACATATCAAACTAGCACACCAGAACTCATCACCAAAACAGCCGCCCTCCACGCAGAAATCCTCAACACCCCACACAACTCGGCCTCCCCCGACACCCTCGACACCCTCGCATCACAATTCACAACACTCCTCTCCCAACACATGGACCACGCAGCCACAATTTGGCCCCTTCTCCCAGCCAAAAAAACCCGCCCTCCCCAAGCGTCCCTTGACCCCACTTGGCTTACATAGAGAACACGCACTCACATACTCAAACTCCGCAGATGCAGCAAAAACAGCGGCCCCCTTCCCCTCGCCCAAGCCCTCTTACACACGACTGAATATCTCACCCCCGACGCCATAAAAAAACAATGCCAAACACGCATACGCCAGCTCCTTCACACCACCACCACAGATAAGCTTAAGACAATAAAGACCCGAGCCAATACGGCCTACGACACTTGCCCCAAATTCTCCCACCGCCGCTTGAAGATTAAGAGCGGCCTCCTACCCCCCGCCAGCGCCACCAAAACCCTCCACCGCATTACCAAACCCGATAAAACCAACGCTACCTCTCCTACGACCGTCATTGACGCGGTACACTCTCACTTTGCCGCGGAACTCAGCCGCGCCACCCCGCACGAACTACCCACCCCCCCGTGGGAACTCCCCAACAACCCCGACAACTTTACAATCGAACCCCGTGGTGACCCCTCTCTCACCCTCGCCGACATGACTACCCGTGACACCTTCGATAAAACCCTCAACTCCCTAGGCACCGGCAAAGCCCCCGGCCCCGACGGTATCCCCAATGAAATAATCAAATTCCTACCACCGGCGACCCGCTCCGCCCTCTTCCCTCTACTCTCCCTCCTCGCTCACAAATCCTACACCCCCCTGAATGGTGCCACAGCACAACCTGCCTGCTACATAAAAAAGGCGACCCCTCCCTCCTCGATAACTACCGCCCCATCGCCCTCATGAATAACCTCCTTAAACTATGGACAACACTAATCAAAGACGCAGGCTCAAAATACGCCGAAACCCACGGCATTCTCAGCGACCAACAGGACGGCTTCCGACAACACCGCAGCATCCACGACGCCCTCTCCTCCCTCATTATGACGATGGAGGACGCGAAACTACACAGCAAAGACATCTACGTCATGTACGCGGATTTCAAAGGCGCCTTCAACGCCGCGGACCACCGCATCATGTTCAAACACATGCGTCAACTCGGTATGCCCCCCACCTTTGTCGACACATGCGAACACCTCTACGGGGTCCCAACCACAGATTATATTACACCACATGGCCCCACCCCCTCCATTAACATTAATCGCGGAACCCTCCAGGGAGACACCCTCTCCCCCTTTCTATTCACCCTCTTCCTTGAACCCTTCCTTCGCTGGCTCACGGTGGGAAGCCGGGGCTATGGCCCGGGCCCCCCGGCACTAACGTAGCCCCACAGAACCCACAGCCACTTACCCAGGACACGGCTTCGCGGATGACCTCAGCCTCGCCACGGGCTCGTCCCCAAACATGACCATCCAGCTCATGAAACTCTCCCTCTTCAGCGCCTACACATGCATGACCGTCAACATCCGCAAATGCTGCATCACCGGCGCCCTCTGGCGCACGGGCAACGGCCTCACCCTCACCAACACCACCCTCCTCGCATCACGTCCGCAATCACAATTCATCACCCTCAATTCCACCCCCGGCCCCCATTCCCTCCATAGGCCCCACGGACACATACCGTGTCCTAGGGGCGAACTAAACACCTCCCTCACCTTCACCAAACACCGGCACGAACTAAAACGCACCACCGCATCCCTCATCATCCGCCCTTTCCACCTCCCCTCTAGCACAATCCCGCAGAATCAGGGTCATCCGTGGACTCCTCATCGGAAAACATTTCTCCCTTCAACTCGGCCTCTTCACCGACTCCCAACTCGACACTCTCCAAGGACAAATCTGCCACGCACTCCGCTCCGCCGTCTCCTCGGTACGTAACCTTCCCCGCACCGCCTTCCATCGCCCTCCCTCCGACCTCGGCTACGGCCTCCCCTCCCTCAAAGCCCACACCGCACAACTCACAGTCTGCCACCTACATAAAATCATGAACAACTGAGGCTATAGAGGCCACATGGCCCGCGCACACATCCGCACCTTATCCACCACGTACTCCCACTGGCCCTCGGAATCCATCATGTCCATCTGTTACACCCCACCCACACTCAAATGCTGAGTCAGAGCACAACGCGATGCGGGCACCCTATTCCACAATATCCCTCCACTCTCCCTCACCAACCCTATCGCCACCACACTCCTCGCCCACTTCACCACTCAAGACAACACCCTCCTTGCCTCCCTCCGGGACAAAGCCACACACATCACCGACCCCCACACATATAAGCAAGCCTACTGCGATTTCTCTCCCCGCAAAACTCTCGTCTCCCTCCTCCCCCGCCTCACCGCCCTCTGGAAACATAACATCACCACGTGGCCACATGTCCTCCTCAAAGCCACCTCATCATCCTTCACCACGTTCTTCTCCGCCCCAGAAGTGACATTTCTGCAGTCAAGCGATAGCGAGACGCCTGTACGGCCTCTGTACATAGCGTCATGTCAAGCAAATAGAATCGTCTATCCCATACAGCGTAGCGACAAGAATAGAGAATGTTTTCATCCGATGTAATGAAACCATGATTCATCGAATTTTCAAAAATAGTGCTGACGGGGACACTCATCACCACATGCATTGCCAGCGTGTTCTAATAAAGTGCATTCGCCGAGAGTACATGTACCTGTACCTGGACCTGTATGGTTTGACTCATCATCATGGCTGACCACATTGTTAGTTTTTTTTATTTGTATGACAAGATTGACATTGCTGAAATCGGAATGATAATTATTTATCGGTGATAAAGCGACTTTATGTACATCCTTAGTATAAATGTGGGGAATCTTCATTGATCCCACGGTCAAGACCGCACACACAGCGCGGGGATATCGCGCAGCCGCAACAATAGTAGCAGCTCGTCGCAGTTATTTGTCTACGTTCAGCAGATCAGCAGAAGCGCATGCGCCGGCGCACTCTACTGCCTTGTCGCGCACGACTGGATCGTTGCGATATCTCACCATACACCTCGGTGTCTTAATTTGGGCGATCTACCGTCGGCATCGCTATTCGTGGAAAAAAGGCGGTCGGGTATGGCACAACATCATTATGATGAAGTCGAGATGGCTTAAGCTTTGAATAATGCTTAAACTTTTTTCTATGCTTTTCCTTAATCATATATGATGTGTATAGGAGGCAACATTGTTTTATCGATAAAGGTGCCTGAAATGATCGGATGTCCTACTGCTCGTAGTTGCGCATCAGCAGGGCAGCATCTGCTGCTCGAGCCAGCATGGCCGACAACGTCGGTCAGTCAACCCCGTCCGCGAAACGGCGGAGACCCGACGGTAGCAGCCTCTCGAATTTATTGATCAGTCGCGAGGCTGCTCTCGGTGGTCGAACGGTGGTCGAAGGTGCTTCTGTCGGACTCGAAAACTACACCGCAGCGGCATGGAGAGCCGCGCATCAGCCATCGGTGTTTTTGGCTAGCTGCGCTGCTTATTCTGCTGGGGTTTTGCCTCCTGGCATCCTCGCAGCGGGTGCCGACCGCCAAAGTGGCATGACGCATGAACAGCGAATCGGCGCGGCGATTAGCTCGTTAGCGCCGTCACATGGTCAAGCGGTGTTGCCATGTGTCGTCGGCTTAGCAAGCGGCACTTGTAACGCTAATGCAGTCGCATCAACATTCCCGCCCAATCGCTGCAACCCCCTTGCCGTCCATCTGCAGCAAGCGCAGCAGACGATTTCAGCCCTGAGGTCGCAGCTCGCTGCCGCTCACGGGGAGATAATCAATTTGAAGGACGAGGTTCAAAGGGCGAAGGGCAACCTCCGCCAAGATCGCTTCGTCCGGAAAACGGAGAAGGCGTCCCTCGTCGAGGAGTTTGAGCGGGAGAAAGCCCAACTAGTGGACGCAGCTAAAGGGGCTCTCGCGGAGAACGACATGCTTCGAGAGGAGGCCATGTTAGCACGCGATTCGTTGCGTGATGCTGTCGGCAGGCTGCAGTCCTTCCAGGCATCCCCTCCAAACAGCGGAGAAAAGGAGCAGCAACAGAGGCGTATCAACTACAAGAACCCCGGTCGACGGACGATTGGCAAAGACGTCGACGACTTGACGGAGTGGTTTCGAGCCCGCTACGGCGACAACTGGCTGGAGAAACTCGACTCAGCCGCCGAGAATTATGCGGATGACGAACTGCTCCAGAAAGGCAAGGCTTCGTACCCAGCTCAGGTTCTCGGTGCATTCATTTCGAGGCACAAGACGCGCCTCGACCTCAGGACGGTCCTCCCGCGGAGCGTTCTGAAGCGAGTGGAGAAGGAGGTCGCGGACTGCATCGCCGACCACTTTGACGAAATGTCGCTCGACCTCTTCGTCCAGGGCAACATGTCGTGGCGCGACTACCAGACGACTGTAAACTTGCTGTGCTCCAAGCGGGGAGCGGAGGGGCTTATCCGTGCCGTTTTGCCCGAAGGGACAAAATTCCCGAAGCTCAAGTCGACGGGAGTGCTTCGAAAACGGCTGGAGGCTTTGAAGAAGGACCTGGGTGTCGACACCTCAGTTTTGCACGCAGCCATGGGAGACGCGAAGATTATTCTGGAGAACCGGATCCGCTCTCTTATCGCCAAAGGTTACGACTTCACTCTGCCGGGGTCGACCGACAACGTGGTGCTGATCCAGCTGCTCGGGGATTCATGCGGCATCTTCAAAAAAAACAAAGTGCAGGGGACATCCATGGTGCTGAAGACAATTTACTCCAAGCTCAACCCCGACGACAAGCCAGCCGTCGAGGAGATCCTGAACGAGTGCGGTGTTAACAGCGTTGAGAACTGCACTCTCCTTGCGTTCTATTTGGGCGATGACAAGTACACGGACATCCAGGCTAAGCTGCCCCAGCTGTCGGCGATGGTGGCACAGCTGCTGTCCCAAGAGGGAATGGAGGTAGATGGCGTCAAGTACACTTTTAAAGTGACTTTCGGAGGTGACTATCTCCGCCTCTGCGCAGCTCTTTACTGAATAGTTCACACAACATCCCCCCTCACCATGTTGCTGAATGATTATTTAGATTGTTTGGTGCCGTCTATTTGGGTTTGGTTTTGTTTTGTACGTATGAAGCTGCTCTGCGCGCAGCTGTTAATTTCCAATTAAAAATACAACAAATCAGAATGTCGTTTTAGTCTGTTTTATGCTTTAGGTGACCCATCAGCACCCCAACACCCCAGGAGTTAGTCGTACGACCTGTGGGAGCTCATCCCCCCTCAGCATGCTGCTGAATGATTAATTATATTTTCCGGCAGCCGTTTATTTGGGGTTTGGTTTTGTGTTGTGTGTATGAAGCTGCTCTGCGCGCAGCTGTTAATTTCCAATTCAAAAAACAAAACAATCACAATGTCATTTTAGTCTGTTTTATGCTTTAGGTGACCCATCAGCACCCCATCACCCCATCACCCCAGCAGCTAGTCGTACGACCTGTGGGAGCTCATCCCCCCTCAGCATGCTGCTGAATGATTATTTATATTTTTCGGCAGCCGTTTATTTGGGGTTTGGTTTTGTGTTGTGTGTATGAAGCTGCTCTGCGCGCAGCTGTTAATTTCCAATTCAAAAAAAAAACAATCACAATGTCATTTTAATCTGTTTTATGCTTTAGGTGACCCATCAGCACCCCATCACCCCATCACCCCAGCAGCTAGTCGTACGACCTGTGGGAGCTCATCCCCCCTCAGCATGCTGCTGAATGATTATCTATATTTTTCGGCAGCCGTTTATTTGGGGGTTGGTTTTGTGTTGTGTGTATGAAGCTGCTATGCGCACAGCCGTTAATTTCCAATTCAAATAACAAAACAATCACAATGTCATTTTAGTCTGTTTTATGCTTTAGGTGACCCATCAGCACCCCATCACCCCATCACCCCAGCAGCTAGTCGTACGACCTGTGGGAGCTCATCCCCCCTCAGCATGCTGCTGAATGATTATTTATATTTTTCGGGAGCCGTTTATTTGGGGGTTGGTTTTGCCTTGCGTGCCTTATTTGCAGGTGACCTCAAGTTTTTGAGCGGGATAATTGGTCTGAATGGATGCTCTAGTGCCCACCCCTGTATCTATTGCAAGGTTAAAAAGGCTCTCCTCCATTTAAAGGTTTCAGAGCGCTTTGAGACTGGTCGGACACATTCCGTGGATAAAATGGCGCCAAGGACGCTGGAAGAGCAGATCCAGCTGGCCCATACTCCACATGAAAAACCTGCACATGAGCCCAGTGTTGAGAGCTGCGGTTGCCAGTCTGGAGCATCGTGCGCGTCAGGTTGCGCAGACGATGGCTGCCCATCTTATTGCTGCCCTGCCTGTGAGAAGAAGATCGGACCATATCACAAGGAGCCCAACCGGCTGCCCCTCCCAGGGAAAACTAAGCCTGGGGCGGATGACTACGGCGTCACGATGAGGAGGACTGTCAACCAGAAGCATTACGTGACAATGCTGAAGCCCTTGCTCGGCCTCCAAATCCAGTCGTACATTTTCGACATCCTGCATTGCAAGCTGCGCGTCATCCCCCAGATTTTCAAATGGACAGTGACGCAGAATGTCGATGCTGAAAAGCTTGACAAGGTATGTGATAAATGCTTCAGCGTATTCACGATTCTTTTTATTCCATGAAATTTACATGGTTGATGTTATTTAAGCTTTTTTTATTGATACATGTTTCGCGATCCAATGCCATAATGTGTTGCAGATCCTGATATGGACTGAGGAGCACTTGAAGATCAAACTGAATGCCGGGACTAAGCCAGGTCAGCGGCGTGCATGATCTAAGGGTGGGTCATCCCTTTCAGCGGAGTCATGGCCTGGGGAGCTCAGCTACACCCTCATGGACCATCACGAGGCCCTGTTGGGCCAAGTCTTCGACGATAAGGACAGCGTCATGTACCAGTGGTCCAAGCAGCTGTGGAGTCAGTTTTGCTACTGGCATCATCTCGTCGGCACAGTCGGCTGCGCCGACGATCAGCCGTCGCGTGATGCCCATGCCGAGGAGGTGAGGGAGCAGGCGGAGCAGTTCATGGAGACCTTCATCATGAGGGCATCGGAGAAGCACGTGACGGTGTACATGCATATCATGCAGTGTCACTGTCACGAGCTGATCAAGCTGCATGGGTCACTGGATAAGTTCTGTAGCCAGGCTGCAGAAGCCATCCATCAGGAGACCTGGTTTGCAGCGTTGAAACGCAGCGATCGACATGTCGACAACGTGGCCGCGCAAGTCTTTTGTCGCGTCCGGATCTGGCAGGAACTGCTCTATTTGAAGGGGCTTCCAAAGACATGGAGAAAGCCCCGTCGCATGCATGCTGGCCGCAGCAAGGCAACAGCGGAACAACGTGATGCCATGATTGAGCAGGTCATGTTCGAGCACCAAAACAGGCCGGATGGGCTGAACGACGAGCTAATCCGCAGACTGTCACGCTTGGAGGATGAAATTTTGGAGGCGGAGCAAGAGCCGACTGGCATCGTGCCAATGCACACTCCAGGTGAGGATGCCATGTGCAGCAATTCAGACTCAGACTCAGAGGACTCAGATGAGGATGAGGATGAGGATGACAATGAGAGCAGCGATGATGAGGGCGACTGGAGCCCGACCATCACCTCCAACCGGCTCATGGGATGTATGGATGGAGAGGGTGATGGCGTGTAAAATGTCATGCATAGTTTGCGCGCATCATGCGGGGGTGCAATGCAGAGTTGAACATTTTTTTGTTCACTTTCATCATCAGATTGTAGCTACTTGTAATAATATATAATATCTATAACATCGTCGAACTGCCGCGCTTGTTAAAGCAACATGTATATTCATAGACGCGAACAAGATTTTCATGCCATGCTACTTGTTGTGCAGCTGAAAAGTGCTTGTTTCATATAATCCATCTAACGTCAAGCTATCGTGTTTGTTGAAGCAACATGTATATTCACACACGTGCAAAAAAAAATCATGCCATGCAATTTGTTTTCATGTGATCCAACTAACATCGGCTTATCTTGATTGTTCAAACATCACGTACATTCAGAAAAACGTGAACAACTACATATATCATCATATCAAAACAGTTATTGAATATAAATAATGATGCAATGCTAGAAGTCATGTTCCTTTTTTGTTGTTCGAGGAATGTTTACATTTATTTCCAAAACAAGAAATGATGGTTCTATACATGCATGTCACTGCAACATGCGGTCTAGAGCCATCCTTAACAGCATAGCGCCCCGGCTACGCATCTCATCCGGCCGCCTCTGGACAGACGCAGCCGGGCGGTGCTGATCTACATGTTGTTTTTTGGCAGCCTTGATGGCTGCCACATCCTCGTGCAGCCATAGAGCTGTTAGCTGCCGCTCGCCGGCTGACTCTCCAGCAGCGCGCTTGGAGGTGTGCTTCAACCTGCGCCCCTGCAGTTTCGGCTCCACGCCATCGCCTGCTGCTGGTGCGTCCAATATTCTTGTTGCTACGGCAGGGTGTCCAAGCAACTGCTCCTGTAGCTCTCCGCTCCTGCTGCCCCTTAACTCCCCAGCTCCTCGAAGCAGTGCCACCAAAATACTCCCTTCCCCTCTCCTGCTCTCCATGCCCGTGCCTGCTGCCGTTGCTGTCTCTTCCTCGGGGACGTTGTTCATGTAAGGAACAGGACTATCGCCGGCGACCTCCAACTCACCTTCCGTGCTCGTTGCCCCTCCGTATGCTCCTTCAGAAACAGAAATAGCTCCCTCCACACCAGCCCCCCCCACCTCTGCCCGTTCCTCCTGCAACGGATCACCCCGTTGTATAGCCACCGTCGCTGCTTGCCGGCGTACCGCAGCAGCCTCCTTGCGAGTGGCGACGCGTTGCTGACGCTCAGCGGCCTCGCGAGCCCCGCGAATGCCTACGAAAAGAAAATTATGTACACGTCAAAAAACAAGAGACATCAAACATAACTCAATATTACGAAGGGGAAGGCTTTCAGAGAAATACAATTGCATAAGTGAGGTGGCGGCAACTAACATGTCCTGCTGTAAGTCAGCTTCGGATGTTCCCGTCGATACCCTGCACGCTCGGGCGGGAAAAGGACGTCGGGGGCTTTCCACGACGCCACTACTTTCCTCAACGACTTGGTGAAGAAACCGCTGAAGGCCTCACTAAGCACCAGTTTTTTAATGCAGTATTTTACATACGCCTGCGCAACAGTTCACATCAATCACTAAGCGAGAAAGTACCTACAAACGCCCGCAAAAACCCAAACGTCCTGAAGAGTCGCGCCGGCGGTTTAGATATAAAATATACAACGACGATGACACACATTAAGAAAAATAATCCAGTACACAACCCCACTTCTACTACTACACCGAGGAGACGTCGGACATGAACGGAAAGCGGGAAGGGATAAAAAGAGCATATGATTACCTCCCAATCATTGTAGGGCGGAAGGATTGCCCAACGTCCACCGTAGAACCACACATCTTCCGACGGCATAGGCTGGGTGTTTTCAGCGAACCCCAGGTGCGCGCCCCTCGCCGACATCATTGTAGCGGTCGAGAAGACCACGGCCAGCCTATATGCCGTCTTCCCTGAGGCTAGATATGTAGTTGTGTGCAGCTCCACAGTCACAGGGGGCAGCATAACCGCTATTGCCCCTGCTTTCTCCTTTTTACTGTCCGGAGACGGTATTAGACTGGCGCGATATCAGCAACAGCAACAGCAGATAAGTATTTATAGCCGCTGGATATAAATAACGTCCATAATGGCAGCAGTAGGGGGGCAATTATGATATAAATAGCCGCGACAAGTCGTGATATGCATCGCACGGTGATATTGATGACATACCACAACAACAAGCAAGGCGACCCTGAGCAAATCACATTTAGCAAAACAGCAGACAGCAAGACAATGCTCACGCGCAGGTCTGACGACGAGGGACGCACACAACGTTCTTGAAGCCGAGGCTCCCGACATGCGAAACGTCCTGGAAGCTCGCCAGCCGAGAAACTTCCCTGTACCGACGTAGGACTATTCAATCCCGCACATCTACACTATTCTGTCTTAACGCAACCACTGCATTTGCTACTATTCACTTTACTTCAGGGTGGTCCGCTATAAGGATGTCATGCGAGCATCCATAATATATTTGCTTACTCTAACACGATAATAATGAGTTACCGCCTGCTGATGGGCAGGGTTGTAGGCGTACTACTCACCTGATGAGATTAAACTGCCAGCACCTGACTCTGGTCTTGATCCCGCGCCTAGGTTTCGATGTGGTCTTGTCTTTCCACTGGCTGGGCCCGTAGGACTTATTCCAATCCGGTTGGCTTGGACACGCGTTCTCTTCCTCGTAGAACGCATCTACGTAGAGAACCAGATCCTCCGCAAGCGACTCACTGGCCCAGCTCAGTGTAACAATGTCTCTGGAAAGCGGCACCGCCCTTCCTACAGCTTTCCTTAGACTTTGCCGCAGGGCCATCCATTGGGAGTGGTGAGACGGTTGATCAGTCATTAGTGGTTTGTCTCCGATACGAGATGAGAGACGGGAAGCGAATACACAAAAGAAGCTGCTGTCCGCGATGATTGATGTACATCTGTCGTAGAGCGCAGACCACGATCACTATAGCCGCAATAGATACATTTAATAAGTACTATAATCAGGCTAGTACGGGATACTATGGTAATAATAGGTAAATAGTAGTTGATAGAATATCCCATACAATATGCTCCGACGGGTAACAATCTGTCTTTGGCGCCCTTTCTGGGGCGGATGGCGTACATTACGAATGTTTGTCGAGTGTAGAAGTGACAGCTAGGCGTTATGTTGATTATAGTACTTGGCGTCCCCAAGTTTCCCATTTTCCTGCATTTTTCAAGATCCCACGCAGAACGTGGTGTTCATCCTCAAATCTTGCAAATCCGTCACCGCACTCACATGGTCCACCACCCCACTCTCAGTCCCCATCCGCCTCCTCGCCGCAATCCTCACCGAACCCCTTGATACTATTCACAACCGCCTCCCCATCACAAGCCTCAACACCAAACAAGCATCCCCCCTACCACTATACACCCCTCATGGATTCCCCTCCTCTCCCCACACCTCCCTCGCTCACCCCCCACCCTCTCATCAACACCTCACGCACCACTCACTCATCCCCCTCCGCACACACCACACACTTAGACACAGAATACCTCACCCCCTCCGACCACCACTACCCCCCCTGCGACGTAACGCGCATCATTTCCAAACACAAAGACACAAAATACGGCCAAACACAATACATGGTTGAATGGGCCCCGGATCACCTCACGGAATGGGACATTCAGCTACAACTCGACGACGGCTTCCGCCTCATCTCCTCCACCCCTACATCGGTTTGCCTCCCCACCCCCTCCCCCACCGCATGCTCCATCTGCCATGAACCACTGCACACCGAACCCACCTCCACCTGCTGCACATGCCCGCACTTTGCCATACATTCCCAATGCCGCCCAGCTCAGGGACCCGCCACATGGCAGTGCGAATGGTGTGCTCGCGGCCAACAACACGACCTCACACGCCTCCACGAGGTACAGTGGGCCCCATGCCTACAACTACACGACACCATCAGTGAGACCCCCTCCGGCCCCACCGCCCTCACCGCATTTAACTCCGGTTTTGTCCCCTCCACGAGCCCCAACCTGCCAAGAACCGGACCCCTCCGTGGTCACACTCCTTAATCACATTCAACCACGACCCCATCACCCCCGATCTAGACATGCTCCCTACCGGTAAATTCGCCATCCACGCACACCCATCCCTCCATGACACCACCGTCCTCTGCACTCCCGACGGCCGCGCTGTCTCCACCCTTCACGGCCCCCGCGTCCGCCACCTCTACCAACTCTTCCGCCCCGACCTCTCAGAGCACACGTTCGAAGAGGAGGTCTACCACCTCCTCACTCGTCTAGGTTCCCGCTCAAAAATCCCCACACCCACACCCGCCACCACAACCCGAAATCGATGGGCCACTAGAGAGGACCTACTCACAGCTCTCCGCCAAACATTCCGCATACACACAGAACTCTACTCCGACCCCCTCAATAAATCCCTTCACTCTACTTCATACCACTCCCTCTACCCCGAAGACATCGTCTTCTCATCCAGTGGCAGCAATGCCCCACACACATGGCACGGCACCAACATCGCCAACCCCGAATACGACCACGAATGCATGCGCCGCGCCATGGAACACGCAATCACCAACGCTCACCTCACAGTCCCTCACACACCCAGCGCGACCATTCTCATCCTCCCCCGATGGGAACACACACCCTACCGCCACTCCAAATACATCAACTCCCCATACACCCACCACCTCTATACCCTCCCCAATGATGCAAACACCTTCCTTCCCCCCGACCAATACACTGGCAACCCCACCCCTACCCCATTCGGCACATGATGGATGGTCGACATATAACTCGTCCCCAACCCCCTCGCACTATCCACCCTCCCATCACCCACAGCCATGACAGCACTTCACAACACTCTCGAATCTATCTACGACACTCACCTCCCCAACCCCGCCATCACCACCCCTCCTCCTCACCTCTTCGACACCTACTCACCCCACTCAACATGCATATATCACCTTCCCCCAAACCCCACTCACCCCATCACATACCCCCTCTAGGAACGCATGCTACTAACATAACCCCCCACTAGAGGTACTCTTGCTTGGAACTGGCAGGACTTTGTCTACACATACGGCTCGGAAAAAGGGGGCTCGTCCCCCCTCGGAGCAGCAGCCACCCACCCCGCCTCGGGCACCAAAATCAAAATCCTGGTGACCTCTACCCCTCCCTCGCACACCATCAATCGCGCTGAATTAGGTGGCAGAGATATAGGCCTCCAACTTGGCCGCACCCATCTTCTTACATACAGTGCGTGCTCCCTCCGCCTCATACAAGGCTACCTAAACTGCCCTTCAGCTTACAGACCAATGTAGAACGCATTTCAATGAAAATTGCAATATTTAAATGTAAATTATATTTACACCACATTGTATACATTTTCCTTGCGGTCCAATGCAGCGTGCCAAGACATGTTGCAATTGTTTCTCACTACGGAAAAAAATACAATTCTCCCCTCCCCACCCCCTTGACATAATGAATTTGATTTTTTTTTTTTTGAAATACGACAAATGACAGTCCGTAATATGATGTTTTGCGCCATGTGGATCACATAATCTTGTGGGGGGGGTGCCAAACTTTAAGGTTGTGACCGAACCACCTTTTTTTCGTGGTCGGCTGTTCCGCTTACATA
>JAPMLY010003739.1:0-10944 GCA_026401115.1 Tetraselmis chui | reverse complement strand
ATGTAAGTAAGTTATTTCTGTATGATTATCATATAAGTTATATAAGTCACAAATAATAGTATTTGGATCCATTTTTTTGTTTCTAAAGAAAGTGTCAACCAATAAAGAATAATGGAACACAAGCACAGCAGGAGAGGGAGAGAGAGATTCGTACAAAAGTAAGTAATGTAAGTAAGTATTTCTTCTACTACTGAATTGGAAATATCGATCGGCTATTATTTTATTATATCAAAGCCAACACGTTTCTTATCCCTGAAAATGCGGAAAAACGTTCCGAATAACAGACAGTCGGTAGCCGAAGATATAACGAGCAATGCACGAAATTTTCTGTCGGTACATTTGGTACGTTTTGGTACGTTTTGGTACGTTTTGGTACGTTTTGGTACGTTTTGGTACGTTTTGGTACGTTTTGGTACGTTTTGGTACGTTTTGGTACGTTTTGGTACGTTTTGGTACATTTTGGTACGTTTTGGTACATTTTGGTACGTTTTGGTACGTTTCGGTACGTTTCGGTACGTCGGCATGCCGCGTCGGATTTTTTGATATGAAGCTATCCCTAGAGGGAATAATTTATGGATCCTGATGTACATTAACCCCCCTGATTTTTACAATTTACCCAAGGGCACGTTTTGCCAAACATATCAGCTTGCTTGCATTCTGGACAAAAATACCACCACAGGCCTGGCCAAGGGGAAGACTAGCGCTAATTATGGGTTGAGTGGGTGGGTTGCGCGAGCTAGATGGGCGAGCGCAAAGTAGAGAGTGCCAGTGCTGGGGGGTTGCACCGGCTTAAGGGTCGCCGCTAGCTAGTGTTGTTGGACGCATGGTTTGGGGCGTTGCGCGAGGCGTTTCCCCAGACATCGAGGGTCACCTCGAGGTCTGGGTAAGACGCACAGCTTTTACAATAACGCTTAACTGCTAGGGACATGCTTAGGTAAATGCTCAGAAAAAATTTGCTGAGGTGAATGCTCAAAAACATGTTTTAGGTGTGCGTTCTGTCACATATGTAAGTAAGTTGTGCAAACCTCTAGATTTAAAACCATTTGACTATTTACCCGAGGGTACGTTTTACCAGTATATTAAAAACCCAAGGCTTGTGCCACCTAGCCTTAATGAAGCGGTCTCGATGGGACGAGCTAGCCGAAGTACTGCCACGCCCCCGAAGATGGAGACATGGTGGGGTCGATGTATTTTCCTTCTCTCACAGACGTGTTCTTGGCCCAACCACCCATGTATTTGACGACGTGGAGTGGGGCTCCGATGCAACTATAGCAGCAGAGGCGGCACCTTTGCGGAGATTGTGCGATGTCCATGTGAAACATGTTGGTGGCGCGGCTCCGACGGCGGTGTAAGCATCGAGGAGCCATGCGGAGAGAGCCGCAAACGCTTGCCAGTCCGCCGAATTCTCGTAAGGTGCGAAGCTCCATATCGCAGCTTGTGAAGTAGGCGATGCGCTTACTACAATACCATTCCAAGAGGTCAGCAAGGGCGGGGTTGGCGCTGATAGGGATAGCCATAATTGGTATGTCGGTCGCGTCGCGTCACTGGTCACCTTTTGACTCTCGGGTAAAAAGGCAAATTTGTCATGATAGTCGATCGACGGTTAGGTCATGGGTGAGGCAGCATACTCCCGATTCCGCTCCGCAAAAGAACGCGTAGTTGGTACACACCGCCAGCATTGCCCGGAATCTGGCGATGAGTTGTCGTGATGGCGGTGTCTACGTCAAGTGTTCGCGGAGCTGGGCTGCGGCGTCGAGTAGGGCGAGGGCCATGGGGGCAGGTAGCGGTAGGCGTGAGTCTGCCGCTAGTAGTCATTGTTGTTGCATTTCGAGTCCGCGTCGTGCGTATGCGAGCAGCTCGCCGACGGCTATCGGCTGTTGTTGGTGGTCGCAGAAAAAACTCGTTTACTGCCGAGTGGCATTGTTACAGTAAGGCTGCGGCGATGATGCCCTGCAGTCCGAGCCAGGCCGTGTAGCGGACGAGTGATTGCGTGGTGGCTTACAAGAGGTGAATGCCTTCCTCGTCGCAGAAGGCGGCGAACTTGCGCTTACCGCTATCGTAGTTCGCATAGGTTGTCGGTGCGAGCGAGCTGCTCAGAATGTTGAGAGATGTGGTCCCGATGTGGTCAGCTACCTGCACAGTACGCAGTTGGGCAGTCATGCTAGTTGTCCACGGTGTGTAAGCGTCGAGTTCGCGGAGCTGGTAGCGGGCTGGTCGTAGTCGTACCGGTGGGTTGTAGACGAGGGGGCGTATGTCCGAGATGTGTGGGCTTGTGGTCCGCAAAGTGCGTCATATTGCACCTCGGCGTGTGTGTAGCCTAGCCGGCGTGGGAGTCGAAAGGCCACCACACTCCAACATGGTCGTCCGACCCCCGCGTGCGAGCTTTGCCGTCCGGGGAAGAAAAGGATGTGTGTGGCGGGGTAGTGGATGGTCTCCGTGGTCATGATGTGGAGCTCTTGTAACCATTGCTTGTGTGGCCAATAGAGTGCGATGACGGTAGATGTTAAGCCCAACTGGTGCAGTTTGCGCAGAGGGGGGGTAGGGCGTTCCAAGAAGGGGTGCAGTAGTTTGCTTCGCGTTGCCATGCGGAGTCCAGTATGTGTAGGCAGTATATGTCCTCGCACTTGGTGTCGCGCCATTCGGCGATGGAGCGAGGGAGCTGCGTGTTTTCCATCGTTGAAGCGGTCGATAGAGTGTGGCCCCCACTATGCTTGAAGGTAGTTGAAAATCCGAGGTTTTAGCTGCCAATCGTCGCGGTCGAGCTCCCGACTGGGCTTGTCCGCCCAAATAATGTTCGCTGCCGAGCGGATGTACCTAGGGCGGATGCTGATGTCGTTGACGTCTAGTAAATGCCATAGCCTCGGTAATTCTGTCATCATGACGGGGGAGCGTGTGGTAAGCTTGGAAAGCGTAGCCACGACTGCAATGTTGTCTTCGTGAAATAAGACGTTGCGTCCCCGTAGCTATGGTAGGAAAGATTCGATTGCAAGTCGTACGGCTCGTAGCTCCTTCCAAGTGATGCGTTGGTGTCGGTGGTCGTCGTACCATCACACGCGCGCCTGGTAACAAGGGTTGTGGTTTAACACGGCTCCCCATTCGTAGCCTCTTGAATCGGCGTGGAGGTACGCCGTCTCGGTGGGTTTGTAGATTGAGCGTCCGTTGCTCTGGTCGGGCAATGTCCGCCACCATTCGAGGTCTCGCTTTAGCTTGTGTGTCATCCGGACTCGGCCACCCCATCCACGTCGCGTACTCAACACGGAGTAGAGTTCGCGTAGGAAGAAATGCGCTGGCGATGGCTAGGTAGAGGAATTGCGCCTTCCCTGCGAACACGGCTAGCTTTATGGCGGTGTAGCCAACGGGCGGTGCTCGCTGCGCGGCCGAGTAACGCTGAAGCATGTTTGGAGAGGGTCTGCAATTTGTTGATGGGGGCTCGAAACTCGCCATTCTGGAGGCCGATCGTGAGGCCGGGGTGGTCTCCCACCTGTGTGGGTTCAAATAGGCCTTTTTGGGGGTTGCGTTGGAGGCCGAGTCAGTGTAGCAACGCCTCGACGCGGTCGCGTAGAAGTAGTGTTGCCTTGCGCGAGTGGGCCATGAACATGAAGTTGTCCATGTAGGGTAGTAGTCGAATGCCGCGCCAACGAATGTTCTCGAGGAAGAATCTTCTCGAGGGCTTGTGGGGTGTAGCCGTCCTTGCGATCAAGGGAGTAGCTGGACGCCGAGTGTAGTTGGTGAACGCATGCGTTAGCTTGCAAAAGTAGTAGGCGGACCCGGACCAACCCATCGGGAGGCATGCGATGCGCTAGAGGTCGCCCATGTAGTTTACCGTGAAGAAGTCGCGGTCTTCCTCTCGGATGCCGAGTGTGCAGTAGCCGTCCGCTAGGTCGAGCGAGACGAAGAAGTCGCCCGGGCGGGATAGGTGGCGGATGTGCTTGAGAGTTTCGCACGACATGCTGAACTCCGCGCAATAGCTATTGAGTTCGTGTAAGTCGATTATCAAACGCCACTTGTTGACGCCCGGCTTGGGGACGAGAAACATGCGGGAGACGTAGCGGGTTTTGTGGACGCGCTCCCATGTTCCGCATGCTTCGAAGCGTGGAAGTTCCGTTAAGAGGAAGTCTAGCTGGGGTTGGGTGGCGTTCTTCATGGAGACTCAGTGGTTGAATGGCTTGGGACGTAGGCCGTTTTTGAATTTGACCCTCACGCCATGGCGGATCCAATTCACGACTTGACCGCTCGCGCCGATATGCACCCACTCCCGCCATCTTAGCCGCACGCGGCGTCGCATGTTGTTGGATGACGGGGAGCAAGAATCGGCGCGGCGGGTCACACCATCATTTCTTCGTGTGTGGCCACTCCCGCCATCTTAGCCGCACGCGGTGACGCATGTTGTTGGATGACTGGGAGCAAGAATCGGCGCGGCGGGTCACACCATCACTTCTTCGTGTGTAGCTTGGTCCCGTCGCCCGGCTTATTTCCGGTAACCGTTGATGTTGCTGCTGCGGTTGCGGCCTTGTGTTTGTCGGCGGCCGCCTTCTTGGCCTTGGCGTCCTTCCCGGGTGGCTTATCTGGCGTTGCCTTCGCGAACGCTACTCTAACAAGTGCCTTGCTGGCGGCATGCATGCAAACCTCGAGCGTTGTGTCGACGAACGCTTGGCGTAGCTCGTTCAGTGGGCCGGATCCCGCGGTAGGGCGTGGGCGCAAGAAGCGCTTGTGGGGGAGTTTGGCGAACACTCGGTCAGAATCCGAGCTCGTTTATCCGCCCTTGGTGAGGCGGAAGAAGTCCAGTCGAGTATTAGAGGCCTCCTCCGTCGCGGCGTGGGTGCGATGACCCGCTATGATGAGGGCAACGGCTGCTGTCAGCTCCGTAGATAAAGGAAGGCTGGATGATAGCGCGTCCATGCCCTCGCCAATTGCCGTGTTGGCGCAGCTATCGAAGAAAGTATAGCAACAAATGTGGAGGTACTCGTCGTACCCCGCTTGAGATCTCATGTCGTTAAGGAAACGCGCCGTGTCATCCGTCAGCGTCTAGAGGCGGGGCTCGTCAATGTCGCGTGGGGAAGGCATGTATCGCTCGTTCCAGGCCGGCAAGAATGACTTTTCCGTACGCGGAGAAGTCGACGAATTCGGGCTCGAGAAGCTCGGAATCGTCGTTCAGCAGGTCGATAGGTGGCTCTTGGGCCACCTTACCACTTTCAGTCACAGTAGTCGCGTCATGGGGAATGGACTGTTGTTGATTCGTGGGCGCAGTTGAGCATGTTAAATGCTGAAGCAGTGCAAGTGAGACGGTGTTAGACACCTGAATCTGCCTAAAATTCCGGAGTTGGAGGGCCGAAACTGCACTTTGAATTTGTTCGGTAGTACGTTATTCATTTGCAATGGGTAGAGCGTCGACTCTAGGCGTAGAAGTAGACTCCTCAGGCTGCAGATTGTAAAACGGCGACTTAGATAGTGGGGAAGTGTCTCGTGACGCTCGAGTGCTCACGAGACAATGTAAATTGACACGTTGCTCGACTACGAGAGTCGAGACTGCAATTGCGAGGGCCAAATGGGCGAGCGCAAAGCAGAGAGTGCCATTGTTCGGGGGTTGCACCGGCTTAAGGATCGCCGCTAGCTAGTGTTGCTGGAGGCATAGGGGCTTAATGTACCGCCCCTCGAGCTCGACGCTAAACCTCCTCACTATGCTTTATTCACTGCGACCCTCCCCATCCTCATTATTGATTACGAGTCCGAGTCGCTAGCAGGTCCTATGTACGGTCTTATCCGGCAGAAACTACTGCATGTTGCTACTTTTACTTTACCGTGGGCGGTCCAATTGCGCGGCTCGTATGAGACGATCTTCAATATGGGTGGGTTTTCGGAATCGGATATCGTGGTGCTGACTACCACACTAAATCAAGACCCTTTCGAATAAGTTGGGCCCGATGTCGAGTTGATGGTATTTCCGGTTAACAATGCGGTGGCGCCCGCTACCGCGTTGACTTGCCTACAACCTCCGACTCCCGATTCTCTCACACGCTCGGGAGATTCTAGGGGCCACGTTCAACGGGGCATTCCGCGCATTCTTTGTGCCCGGGCCTACCTTGATGTCTTGGTGTTTTGCAGACCTTCCCACCGAACTATATGAGGGTGATTTCGGATACGGGTCGCGGGGCTTTGGCTCTCTTTTCGCTTCACATGAGTATAATTTCAAAATGCCATCCGATTGCTATACGATGGCAGCGCACCGGGTGCTTGGCCTCATTGCGGAGCGCGCCTCTCATGCTCGGAAGTGCCCACGGTGTAATGAGGCTCCCTCCGAGTCTCGTCGGTCTATTAAACCGTGCATATACACGATTAATAAGGAAGATGACTAACGCACACGTAGTTACAGTCACAGTCACGCAAAAGGGACAGTCACAAAGACAACGAGCCCGAGGCATTGTGTCGGGACAACATACGTGTTAGAGGTGTAGCCTAGCGACAGCTCTGTACCGAATCAAACAAGTTATCGGTATGTCCGATCTAGACATGTAGTAATCGTATCTAGAATAGCTTACAGTAGTAATATGCAACTTATAACCAGTAGGTATTACTTACAACACTCCCCCTGAAGGTATCTACGGAATGAAGCGTTGCATTGGGTCTTCTCCTCCAAGGATTGCACTTCGGTGTCTTGTTAGTGCGGGTCATGGGAAGGCTTAGTGAACATGTCGGTCACCATTTGGTCAGTGGGGAGGTACCTCAACTTGATGGTTCCTTGTTAGCACTAGCATCCCGCTGCCTAGTACTCATGTACAAGGTAGCTATTTGTCATCCTAGTACTTAGTGCTATGATATTAGCGGTAATCTTTTCCCTATTAGTGGCGGTCGGCCGGCCTTGCCGGTGCCTTCGCCGGCCGCCATCTCTCTCACTTCACTTCTCTAGTCACCACACCCCCCCCCCTCTTGCGGGGCCGGCACGACCTACGTGTAACTATCCGTTCCCGACCCCGACAAGTTATGGGCCCTCCACCAAGTTACACTAGAGATGAGTGTGTATAAAGCGCTCGGCACCACGCTAGTCCTACCTACTCCCACGTAAAAAAGAGTAGCGCGAGTGTAAAGCGCTCAGCACCACGCTACTAATATTCATTGTCCAACCGACACCACGCTTCGCCTTCGAGCTGGTTGTCTACGACTATCCTAGACTATCCTACCATCTCCCACGTAAAAAGGAGACGAGCGTGTGTAAAGCGCCCGGCGCCACGCTCGCCCCACCTTGCTTTCAGTCCCACCTAGCCTTCAGCCTACCGATGCTCTCGACTTGATCTTGTTGTTTAAAACCGACCCGCGAATTTTCGGCATGTTCGTACTTTAATCGGTAATGTTATTGTTTTTTCCCGAGGCAACGCCGTGGCGCTCACCTAATTTGAAATTTGAAATTGTTTACAACAATACCAGTATTAACCGGCTGCTGTCTTTGGGCCCCCTGTGCTATGCCAAATTGGTGCACGTAAGCGTGGGCTAGACCGTCAACCACTAATCCCAACTTCTATATTGGCAGTGGCGATACCGTCTAAAACATACACGCAACCAGGTTTTTTTTATTTTTATCTATACGTAAAAAAATTGGATACAATATGAAATAAAAAGTGTCGCTAGTCTCCACGATACGCGGCCTGCTCCAGCCGCTGCGGGGATACTGATCAGCGAGGCTGGTCAGCGTGAGCTGGTCGAGGCGAACGTGCCTGACCTCGGGTACCGTGCGACTCCGGTCTTGCCGGGGCTAGGGGGAAAGACATGTGAAAACCCCTCTCGCTCGGATCTTCGTCGGTCCCGTCTCGATCCATGCTCTTCCTCGCCCAAGGCAGTAGTTGCTCCTCTTGACGCACTTCGCCACCTAGCCGAGTTTTTCCTCCTTATTCAGGGAAGAGCAAATAACTAAGCTGCAAACGGTGTCCGGCCGGTTCTCCTGCCCCCGTGCCAGATTTTCTCATGTCCCCTAACCTTGTTCCGTCTGTTTCCAATACCCATATGATCGCGTTGTGGCCGGCCGTACCCTCCCCCGATGGTTTACGTTGTAAGGGGGCCGCCTTTACGAGCAATGTGCCGTTACGATAACCCTAGGCACACTGCATGAGGCAGCCTGTCGATAACCGGGTACCGACTAGGGGCGGGGTGGGTCGGACACACGGATCGAGGCGCCGAACCACAAAAAATGTTGGGTACGGGAATATTTTTTCAAAAGCCCGTACGGGTCGGCGCCGCCGGAAAACCCCGTACGGAGGGTTTTGAATAATTTCCGTGCGCCCGAGACCCGCCGGATCCGACTACGGTGACCTGCCCCCCCCCCCCCCTCTTCGACACCCACTGCCCCGACATATTGAAATTGAAATTGAAATTGTTTACAACATGTACCGTATGCGCCGGTTTTTCACCAAAAGCCGGATGCGTCGGCTGCTGTCTCTGGGCCCTCCCAACTATGCCATACATGGAACTTACAAGTTAGGGCTAGACCGTTAACCACCTAATCCAACCTCTCCAATGTGGGTCGGGGGGGCAATGTGCGGATGCGCGGCGGGAGGTCGTGCGGGACTTGATGCGGTATATGAGTAGGAGGTGATGCAGCCATTGGACAGTATGCGTGTGGAGTTGTGCAAGAATGCGAGACGTGTCGAGGTGTGCTTTGGAGACGAGTTTATCAGGAGGGTCGGTGCGGGCGGTGAGAAGGGAGGTGAGACTCGTGATGGTGGAGGAGTGCGGTGTACCTGTGCGGCTCATGACGATGGGGAGGATGTCAACCACTGTGCCTGGCCAGTGGCTTCTGATGGCGTTTGCAAGGGGTGTGTATTTGGATCGTATGAGGTCGGCTGTGTGGGAGAGGTTGTTGTCTGTGCAGTACTTCCATTCCCCTATCTGAATCTTTTTTATGGATGCGTAGCGTCGGCGACCGTTGGAGTGACCAACGAATCGGGGTTCGAGGATGCGGATGAAGTCAGGTTTGTGTGCAGGGGGACGAAGCAGGGGGGGGAGAATCTCAGGGGGGAGGACGGCGGGGCATGAGGTTAGGGAGTCAGGCGAGAGACCTTCGTCAGCAGCAACAAGTCGGGTGGGCATGTGGGTGGGGTGAGGTGGGTGGCAGTCAAGTGGAGTGTGGGCAGGGGTGGGGGAAGCAAACGATTTTATGGGTTTGTTACCGAAGTCTGCGGTGATGGTTTCCCAACGTCCTCCGTTGTGGCGTTCCAGTAGGGAGAGTAGGAGTTGCAGAGCGCTGTTGTGTCGGTCCTGTCTTAGACCAGACATAGAGGGGCAGTTACCGGCCATGTGGCCGTTGCTAGTGAATTGGCCACATAGGGGGCAGCGCAGGGTGGGGTTGTGAGTAAGTAGGCGGGTGTTGTGGACGCCCCACATGAATTCTTGTTTGTGTGTGAACTGGATATTTGTGAGGGTTGAGTGTTTTTTGTGGTAAGAGAAATCGGCGCCGTCCTTCGCGGCGCGGGCGAGGAGGGCTCCGTGTTTGGTTGATTGCGAGAGAGGAGTGTGTGTGTGTTTTGTGCTGTAGGTGTGTGCGTCGGTTTTGAGGTTGGTGTATCTGTAGGGTATGGGGTCCCCTAGGGTTTGTGGGATGAGGGTGTATGGCCAGGTCCAGTGGCCTATCGTGACCTCTGAACCTGTGGTGTATGTAGTGTCGGGTGGGTGACCATCCGCGACGAGGTTGGCGAGGGTGTCTGCGAGGTCGTTGCCTAGGGAATGGTTGTGGGCTTTGATTTTGCCGAGGTGTGTACGGATGCCTGCGTCGCAGCGGGTTTTAAGGGTGTGTGTGATGGATAAGAGGGTGTCGCGGTGAATGTTGTGGCGGTAAGCGGAAGGGCAGTTTAAGTAACCTTGTATGAGGCGGAGGGAGCACGCACTGTCTGTGAGGAGGTGGGTGCGGCCAAGTTGGAGGCCTATATCTATGCCAGCTAATTCAGCGCGATTTATTGTATGTGAGGGAGGGGTAGAGGTCACCATGATTTTGATTTTGGTGTCCGAGGCGGGGTGGGTAGCTGCTGCTCCGAGGGGGGACGAGCTTCCTTTTTTCGAGCCGTCTGTGTATACAAAGTCCTGCCAGTTCCAAGCAGGGGTGCCTCTGGTGGGGGGGTACGTTAGATGCACGCGGTCCGGGAGGGGGTATGTGAGGGGGTGAGTTGGGTTTGGGGGGCGGTGGTATATACCCGCTGAGTGGGGTGAGTAGGTGCCAAAGAGGTGTGGAGGAGGGGGGGTGATGATGGGGTTGGGGAGGTGAGTGTCGTAGATAGATTCGAGAGTGTTGTGAAGTGCGGTCATGGCTGTGGGTGATGGGAGGGTGGAGAGTGCGAGGGGGTTGGCGACGAGGTATATGTCGACCATCCATCGTGTGCCGAATGGGGTAGGGGTGGGGTTGCCAGTGTGTTGGTCGGGGGGTAGGAAGGTGTTTGCGTCATTGGGGAGGGTGTAAAGGTGGTGGGTGTATGGGGAGTTGATGTATTTGGAGTGGCGGTAGGGTGTGTGTTCCCATCGGGGGAGGATGAGGATGGTTGCGCTGGGTGTGTGAGGGGCTGTGAGGTGTGCGCTGGTGATTGCGTGTTCCATGGCTCGTCTCATGCATTCGTGGTCGTATTCGGGGTTGGCTATGTTGGTGCCTTGCCAGGTGTGCGGGGCATTGCTGCCGCTAGATGAGAAGACTATATCTTCGGGGTAGAGGGAGTGGTAGGTGTGGGAGTGAAGGGATTTATTGAGGGGGTCGGAGTAGAGTTCTGTCTGGATGCGGAATGTGTGACGGAGAGCTGTGAGGAGGTCTTCTCTGGTGGCCCATCTATTACGGGTGGTGGTGGCGGGTGTGGGTGAGTGGATTTCTGAGCGGGAACCTAGGCGGGTGAGGAGGTGGTAGACCTCCTCTTCGAACGTATGCTGCGAGAGGTCGGGGCGAAAGAGTTGGTAGAGGTGGCGGACGCGGGGGCCGTTAAG
>JAPMLY010003737.1:0-11422 GCA_026401115.1 Tetraselmis chui | reverse complement strand
GGCTCGAAAAAAGGCAGCTCGACCCCCCTCGGAGCAGCAGCTACCCACCCCGCCTCGGACACCAAAGTCAAAATCCTGGTGACCTCTACCCCTCCCTCCCATACAATAAATCGTGCTGAATTAGCTGGCATAGATGTAGGCCTCCAATTTGGCCGCACCCACCTCCTCACAGACAGTGCGTGCTCCCTCCGCCTCATACAAGGCTACTTAAACTGCCCTTCCGCTTACCGCCACAACATTCATCGCGACACCCTCTCATCTATCACACACACCCTTAAAACCCGCTGCGAAGCAGGCATCCGTACACACCTCGGCAAAATCAAAGCCCACAACCATTCCCTAGGCAACGACCTCGCAGACACCCTCGCAAACCAAGTCGCGGATGGTCACCCACCCGACACTTTATACACCACAGGTTCTGAAGTCACAATAGGCCACTGGACATGGCCATACACCCTCCTCCCACAAACCCTAGGGGACCCCATACCCTACAGATACACCAACCTCAAATCCGACGCACACACCTACAGCACAAAACACACACACACTCCTCTCTCGCAAACAACCAAACACGGAGCCCTCCTCGCCCGCGCCGCGAAGGACGGCGCCGATTTTTCTTACCACAAAAAACACTCAACCCTCACAAATATCCAGTTCACACACAAACAAGAATTCATGTGGGGCGTCCACAACACCCGCCTACTTACTCACAACCCCACCCTGCGCTGCCCCCTATGTGGTCAATTCACCAGCAACGGCCACATGGCCGGTAACTGCCCCTCTATGTCTGGTCTAAGACAGGACCGACACAACAGCGCTCTGCAACTCCTACTCTCCCTACTGGAACGCCACAACGGAGGACGTTGGGAAACCATCACCGCAGACTTCGGTAACAAACCCATAAAATCGTTTGCTTCCCCCACCCCTGCCCACACTCCACTTGACTGCCACCCACCTCACCCCACCCACATGCCCACCCGACTTGTTGCTGCTGACGAAGGTCTCTCGCCTGACTCCCTAACCTCATGCCCCGCCGTCCTCCCCCCTGAGATTCTCCCCCCCCTGCTTCGTCCCCCTGCACACAAACCTGACTTCATCCGCATCCTCGAACCCCGATTCGTTGGTCACTCCAACGGTCGCCGTCGCTACGCGTCCATAAAAAAGATTCAGATAGGGGAATGGAAGTACTGCACAGACAACAACCTCTCCCACACAGCCGACCTCATACGTGACAAATACACACCCCTTGCGAACGCCATCAGAAACCACTGGCCAGGCACAGTGGTCGACATCCTCCCCATAGTCATGAGCCGCACAGGTACACCGCACTCCTCCACCATCACGAGTCTCACCTCCCTTCTCACCGCCCGCACCGACCCTCCGGATAAACTCGTCTCCAAAGCACATCTCGACACATCTCGCATTCTTGCACAACTCCATACGCATACTGTCCAATGGCTGCATCACCTCCTACGCATATACCGCATCAAGTCCCGCACGACCTCCCGCCGCGCATCCGCACATTGCCCCCTCGCACGACCCTGAATGCACACAACCTTCGCCTCTACTTGCACCCTCCCCGGGGGGGAGTAAAACCCCCGATCACCCTTGGAGAGGTTGGATTAGGTGGTTAACGGTCTAGCCCTGACTTGTAAGTTCCCTGTATGGCATAGTTGGGAGGGCCCAGAGACAGCAGCCGACGCATCCGGCTTTTGGTGAAAAACCGGCGCATACGGTACATGTTGTAAACAATTTCAATTTCAATTTCAATAGGAGGGGAAATCGCGACGGGAGGAGCGGCTACGGCCTTGGGGCGGGGTTTGCGGGATGCGACGGCGGGATCGACGAGCAGCCGCGTGAGGAGGTTTTTTCCGCTAGCCTTTCGCCTCCTCCCTTCGGCAAGACCGAAGTCACGCGGGAGCTAGATTAGGTTGGCCCGTCGACCCTCTCGAACGCCGATCGGCCTAGGACGGTCGGCACCCCGGTTCGGTGGGAGCGGGCCGTGCATCGTGAAGATCGAGCAGCACCTTTCATTTTACATTTCTTGACAAGTGGATTTACTTTCCGATACGTTTTTCTTGATTACATAATTATTTATGTTGTTACTACGTAGGCGGGGGACTGTGTCAGTTACCGCGGTTGATTATAGTTTTAAGCTCCGAGTAACGTCGGCACACATTGCACATAGGTGTGTCGATAGGTGTACATGGTCGAAGAGTAACCGGCCCAATCGTTCTCCTAAGTGTCCTAGATGGCAGAGTATTATAAGGCTAGGGATAAGCTATAGATACATCGATGATAATGTGACGAGTACAATCCTGCAACAGTACATTGCATGACATTGTACATGTACTCGTTACGGATCCCAATTCGTGCTTTTCCACAGGACGGACGTATACTCGTGGGTACGTCGCTACTGCAATATTGTAATGGTGCTGATGCTACAGTACGACCAGTACCTCCCGGTACGTACAGATATGCATAATTAATCTAACTAGCCAGATGACGCGCCAGAACGAGCTCTTCGATGCAGAAGGAGCCGCGTCGTGAAACCCAATGCTAGGCAGGCCGTCTCTAGGACAGATGACGACGGTTGAACAGCACTAACGCCTGACACGTAAGCGAAGCTTGCAAGCGTAACTAGTCTGGGCTGAAACCTATTTAAGCCCAGTGCAGTAGAGGGAGGTGACAGAACCTTTTAACAATTCCTTTGTTCACTTACAACATCTACTGCCTAAGTACAACATTGAAACATCTCTCACCAATTGCCTCTCGATAACATCTTTTGCCATCTTGCAACTACAGAACTAGACAGACTCGAACAAATTTGTGCTAGCGTTTAGCTTTCAGAGGCTAACCGCCACACTGGTTTCGGAGCTCTTTGGTCGACGCACGCTTTCGTTGCTCGTTGATCTGCTCGACGTTGTTTGATTGAGTTGAGATGGCTTCTCTAGGACCCGGACATTACGTGGTTTTGGTAATTCACGTTGGAGGAACTAAACCGTCGGACTTGAAGTTGGTGTTTCAGCGTGAGCCTCGTTCTGGTAAAACTTGGTTCCCAGCTGGCTCTGTCTTACCTAACGAAGAGCTTGTCGACGCTGCTACTCGCGAATTACACGAGGAGACCGGTCTTGTTTTGACACCGGATGATTTGACGCTGTTGAGTGGTGAACCTGTTGTTGTTACTCTACCTCAAGGACGACAGCTTGTCTACGTGTACTCGGCGTCGATTCCTGTCATGTTTGCTACGAACAATTTACGAACACCTGCTCAGGTCGAGCAGGTTGTTTTAGCAAAGTCGACCGGATAATCCGGATGGCACTTACGTCGTCCCGGAAACCATCAACATCGACGGTCTGACACTTACGCCCGCACAGAAAGGATTACTTCGTGCCGAGAAGCACAAGAGTGAGTTACTTCACTTTGGTTACGTGACTCAATGGGAACTCTTTTACCGTGCGATACGTCAACATGTTCCAGTCATGTTTGATGACGCGTCTATCCCGAAACAGTTCCACATGTACTGCCGGTTTACAACAGTTGACTCTGGTTCCGTCTGGCTGCTGATTCTTGGACACATTAATCGACTGACTGGTGAGGGATCTACGGATTTACGAGTGGGAATGCCGATGCCTACCCACAACTTGGCTGGACTATCTGTGACCCTCACGGAGACTCAGCGTAAGGCTGCTATTACTTCACCGTACCAGAATGGTCGAGTGCCTAATGAGCTGGAGGATTGGCTCGAAGCACAGCCTCAGCGTTTTGTTATGCTTGGAATTACGGCTGACTCGTACGACGCAGTGTTCTGGGTTACTTCACAGTTTTCTGGACACCTGGGTGGGTGGTGGTTGAACCGGAAAAATCAGCCCCCAATTCCATCTACGTACGACGAACTTGTTACGGAGTTACGCAAGTCAATGCTTCTTCCGAACATCAAGGACGACGCAATTAACGCTTTGCTAAGCTTTACGCAGAGCAACACGATGAGTTACGCGGTCTACTCTAAGCAGTATAACGACTACTTACGTCGGTCTCGTCAACACCTGACAGCTGATGTACAGTGTGTACGCTTCATTAATGGCCTGGCGAATGAGGAGCTCAAGAACCTTGCTAAGTCACACCGAGCTCGGATGGGATACCAGACTACTATGGTGGAGCTGCAAAACTTTTTGAATGATGTCGTGACAGACTCGCCGAGACTCAGCAATACGAGGTCTGCTGCTGGACCATCTACCCAGCCTACACGTAAGCGCAACTTTGAGGACCCTCCCGAGGAAGCCGCTAACGTCTGGAAACGTAATAAAGGTGGCCGTGGTCGTGGCCGCGGACGTGGAAGTGGTGGTGGTAACAATGGTGGTCGTGGTGGCAACAATAGTGGACGTGGTCAGACATCTGGCCGCGAAGATTTTAACACACTCGCAAGTGCGATGACAGCTGAGGAGCGTAAACGACACATGGACGAGGGACTTTGCTTCAAGTGCCACAAGAAGGGACACCGTTTGTTCCAATGTCCGGAGTTCAAGGGCAAGGCACCAATGGAACCTAAGAAGCAATGATGGTGGCAAGGCTGTTCTACAAATGAACTGGAGCAGCCGGCTACATCTACTGTTCATTCTGAGACACTGTTTGCGACAGAGGTCGTCGAAACACCTTCGGCATCTCCATCGACTACAGTTGCGACACTTGTAACGCAAGTAGCAGGTCGTCGTCGTCAGACTAAGCAGAGACAGAGTCGTAAACCTGTAACCAGACGTTCAGTTGATTGGAAACTGGTTGACTCAGTCTTTGACCCTCTGCATGCACGATTCAACTTCACTTTGGAGGGATGTGCTGATGATGAAGGTCTGAACTCGCACAGTGACTTACCTCACTGTTCGCCGAGTGACTCGATTCTAGACAGAGATTTGTCAGGAGAACGGGTGTTCATCAACCCACCCTGGGAGTTAGCTGAGCAGATTGCGCAGCATTTTGAGGATTGTCGTCGAACATCTCCGACATCTACGATGGCTGTATTTGTACTACCGAAGTGGGCGAAATTTACTCAGGTGACTAAGCACTGGAAACTCTACCAAGAATTCCCAGCGAGAACTCAGCTTTTTACTCGTCAGTCACTGGAGAACCCAACACAACAGGAGGTGGTTGCTCCAGCCCCTTGGCCTGTTCAGCTGTGGTTAGTCGACGCAGATTGTGCGTTTAACGACTCATCAGAACCTACAGCACCCGATCAACCCGACTCGGTACCTGTACCACCAGACGACTCGGAACAGTCCATCGCTACGCTGCAACAATTTTCTTCGCCAGCTACAGCTCTACTGACTGACCTCACGGAAGCTCGCCCGTTAATTCGAACTGAGCTGACTGTGAAAACTCCTGATGGCGGACACCAAATTTCTGGATTAGTGGACTGCGCTGCGACACTTGATTTTGTGTCAGAGGACTTTGTACGACGCTTTGCTTTACAGACTCGGAAGTCTGCGAGTAAGACTCCAGTTCGACTCGCTAATGGACAACGAGTGACTTCTACGACAGTCTGTGACGTCACTTTTGAGCTGGCTCGACACGAATTTCAACGGACTTTCTACGTCTTACGTGATTTACGCACAGCTGATTTAATCCTGGGTTTACCATGGCTTGATGACGAACATGCCTCTTTACAATTTGGTACAACCAGAATTTTTACACTAATGGACGGTACAGCTGTGGAGACTACACTCGAGGAACGACGCCCTGAGTGTCTGCTGCTGTCGTCTACTAAAGTTCAGAAACTCCTGCGCAAGACGCGCCGCAGCAAAGGACGTCATGCTGAATTTTACGTAATTGAACTTACGTCTGCAGCAGAACAACAGACAGATTTTCACACTGGAGACGAGCTAAATGCAGAACAACGTGACAACTTCCGGTCGTTACTTTTCAATGACTTCCCGGAGTTACTGCAACCTGTCGACTCTCCACCAGTAAGTCGACAGTGGGATCACCCCATTGACACTACTGGCCCGATGCGACGCCAACGTCTAAACATATTGTCACCCGCAGAACGCGCTGAGCTTAATCGACAGCTTAAAGACGCAGTGGAAGCTGGTCTGGTTCGTCCCAGCTACAGTGAATTCGGCTCGCCAATTCTTTTTGTGCGGAAAGCTGATGGCTCGCTACGTCTGTGCATTGACTACCGTGGCCTTAACGAAGTTACGCGTAAAGATGCTTACCCGCTACCGCGTGTGGACGATACACTGGACGAACTTAAGGACGCGAATTTTTACACACACCTCGACCTCGCTTCTGGATTCTGGCAAGTTCGAGTGCGTGATCAGGACGTTCACAAGACGGCTTTTCAGACCCCTGATGGCTTAATGGAATGGGTCGCCATGCCGTTTGGGCTATGCAATGCACCAGCTACATTTCAAAGGATGATGAACGACATTCTTCGCGACTTTTTACATAAGTTCGTGACAGTCTACCTGGATGACGTCTGTATTTACAGTCGAACTCAGGAGGAGCACCTGGAGCACCTACGTCTAGTGCTACAACGATTTAAGGAGGAAGGGCTGAGATTACGCCTTAAGAAATGCTTCTTCGGATTGCAAGAAATGGAGTATCTGGGCTACACTGTGTCAGCCGGTAAAATTTCGGTTTCAACAAAGAAAGTCGAGGCCGTTGCAGACTGGCCAGTGCCCAAGACGCAGAAGGAGGTTCGCAGTTTCGTACAGTTCTGCAACTTCTACGCGAGATTTATACACCATTTTAGCGACCTTACGGCTCCATTGACGGACTTACTGCGGAAGTCCCAGCCACAGAAGGTTACGCTGACGCCTGCCTGTTTGGAAGCCTTCGAGACTCTCAAGTTACGGCTCATTTCCGCGCCATGCCTGATCCTTCCGGAGGTCAGCCCGGACGCGACGTTCACCGTGGCTACAGATGCTTCAACAATGGGGATTGCAGCAGTCATGTTGCAAGACCAAGGAGGAGGTCTTCAACCAGTCTCTTACTGGGCGCGTAAGCTGAATCCAGCTGAGCGTGGTAACACTTACTCTGCGTACGACTTAGAAGCTTTGGCCGTATGCGAAGCTGTCAAGCATTGGAGGTGCTATCTTGAAGGGTGCTCTAAGTTCCTTGTCGTAACAGACCACGACACACTGCGGCATCTGCTCAGGCAACCAAACAACAGGCTGAACAAGCGGCAAGCAAGATACCTGCGGGATTTGCAACCGTTTGTGGGCTCGATGACACTTGCATATCGCAAAGGAGCTCTGAACGAAGCTGACCCGTTGAGCCGGCGTCCAGACTTCGTACCTCAGGCCACAGTACCCTTATTTTGGGATGGCGAGGTTCCGTCAGATCGAGAATTACGACGGAAGTCCCAGCTGCTGTTTGAAGACGCACAGTTAAATTTACTGACTGTTGACGCGCTGCAGCTGAGCCCTGAGTTCGCTGATCTCATTCGCGAGGGGTTCTCACGAGATTCGTTTTATGGGGACGATGGTGAGTGGACAAGAGACAGCCGGATAGAAGCCAGAGACGGGTACTTTTGGCGTCTCAATCGCCTCTGTATTCCACAGAACTCTGAGCTCCGACTGAGATTGATCACAGAGCTGCACGAAAGTTCGTCAGCTGGTCACAGAGGAGTTGCTAGCACTCTTGCTAAAGCACTCGACAGATTCTGGTGGAAACGAATTCGCCAAGATGTGAAAGATTTTTGTGAACGCTGCGTCGTGTGTCGACGAGCAAAGATTCGACCGCATATGGCTGCGACTCTTGACCCATTACATGTTCCACCTAGACCATGGCACACAGTTGGTCTTGACTACCTTACACACTTGCCTGAGAGCAATGGCTTTAACAGTGTGCTGATTGTAGTAGACCATCTAACACGAATGGCCCATTTTCTGCCATGCACAGAGTCGATTACTGCCGAAGAAACTGCCACTTTGTTTTTACAGGGAGTCTACCGCTTACATGGACTACCCCGTGTGCTGATCAGTGACCGCGACCCGAAGTTTGTCAGCGCTTTCTGGCAGACACTCTGGAGACGCCTTGGAACGCGTCTGAACATGTCTACCAGCCGACACCCAGAAACAGACGGCTTGACAGAGCGCGTGAACATCACATTTCAGCAGCTTCTTCGTTGCTTCTGTTGCTATGATGGCTCTGATTGGTCGACACTTCTACCGCAAGTGGAGTTTGCGTACAACGCTTCGCGTGCACTTGGAATTGAGCACACACCGTTCGAGGCTAACTTTGGATTCTCTCCTGAGGAGCCTCCTGACCTGCTCTTCAGCATGCGACCATCGATTCCAATTTCGCAAGACGCAACAGAACGGTTGAGATTGTTACAGGAAGTACATACCCTGGTACGCTCAGTGTTACAGCTACACAAAGACGAGATGCAGGCGCGCACAGAACCATCTACAGCGCCACACTTCGCTAAGGGAGACAAGGTGTCAGTCGTCACAACAAACCTTTTTCTGCGAGGACAACCAAACCGGAAACTCAGAGACAGACAGCTTGGACCTTTTTCAGTGGAGGAGCAGATTGGAAAACACAGTTACAGATTGAAACTACCAGCGACAGTACGCTTACACCTTGTGTTCCACGTTAATAACTTGAGACCCTGCTCTACCGCTCCGATACGACCAGCTGTCCCGGTAACTGTACCTGAAGGAGACGACGAGGAGTTTGACGTCTCGCACATCTCTGCTGTGTGCATCAAGTCGCTACCCGGGCGACGAGGCAAATATTTGCTCTTCATGACGCACTTCAACGATGACGACATTCCACCTGTCTGGCACCGTTTGAACGAGGTACATCGAACAATTGCGTTACAAGAATTCTGGGAGACGCCCCAATGGCACGAATTTGCCAAGACTCAGGCGTACACTGACTTCATGCACGCTCACCCAGCGCGCATTCCTGAGTCCCAGTTCTGTCAAGAGGGGGAGGGTACGAGTGTGACGAGTACAGTCCTGCAACAGTACATTGCATGACATTGTACAGGTACTCGTTACGGATCCCAATTCGTGCTTTTCCACAGGACGGACGTATACTCGTGGGTACGTCGCTACTGCAATATTGTAACGGTGCTGATGCTACAGTACGACCACTACCTCCCGGTACGTACAAATATGCATAATTAATCTAACTAGCCAGATGACGCGCCAGAACGAGCTCTTCGATGCAGAAGGAGCCGCGTCGTGAAACCCAATGCTAGGCAGGCCGTCTCTAGGACAGATGACGACGGTTGAACATCACTAACGCCTGACACGTAAGCGAACCTTGCAAGCGTAACTAGTCTGGGCTGAAACCTATTTAAGCCCAGTGCAGTAGAGGGAGGTGACAGAACCTTTTAACAATTCCTTTGTTCACTTACAACATCTACTGCCTAAGTACAGCAGTGAAACATCTCTCACCAATTGCCTCTCGATAACATCTTTTGCCATCTTGCAACAACATAACTAGACAGACTAGAACAGATTTGTGCTAGCGTTTAGCTTTCAGAGGCTAACCGCCACAATAATATCATCATCACCCCTTGTTGTGACATCGACATCGACATGATGAGGAAAGTACTAACATCAATGCCCTCAATTATAAACACGTTTAGAAAACATCAATTATCAAAGCATGATATGCTGATATATCGTCCAAAACATCGATATATCGGCAATAATATCGGCTTCATGTGCTATCGATGTTAACATCCCAAAATATCAAAGCCATCCATATCGACAACCCGAGATGTCAAGCCCATCAACATCGACGTTTCAAAATATCACTACCATCAACATCGACAAAATTCACTTGGTTCCTAGCCTTAGAGTATTGACGGCCATTAGGCAACTGACGGTCTACCTTGCCTATACTTGTTGTGATACAATTTCAATTTCTAATACAATTTCAAAATGCCTACTAAGGGAACAAAAAGCTACCCGTTACATGATTAGCCGCCAATGCCCAAGGTTCTTCACTTATTATGAGACTACATGCACAACTAGTATTGATAAGTCCGAGAGACTATATAAGAGCCAGCCCAATGAGTATGTAATTATATCCACTTTGCTTCGACTATTGTTTGCCAAACTTCTGCATTTAATACCTACAGCTATCAGTTGGTTTGATTTCCCGAGACGGACAAGCCGCGTCGCTATTTTGTTTAGACCGTAACGATAGCCCTAGCGCATGCCACGAGGACCACTCGACAGAAGGCGAGAGCAAGTCATGCTAGACCTATTTAAGCCTAGTCCAATGGAGGGAGGTGACAGACACATTTTACCATTTCTTTGTTAAATTCCATGATACTATTAACTCACTAAACAATAACACATATGACATCTTTCACCATTTGCACTCTCACATGCAGTGACAACAACAACAACAAGCAAGAACATGATTTTGTCAGTAGTTAGCTTGAGATACCAACTACCACAAAGGCATTCTCCGGCTTTCGGCGTGGGTTGCTTGGGGGATGTTATTATGGATACGGAGGAACCTCGGGTTCACCCGGTCGGGTATGTGTATGGTGTTGTGGTGTTTGTTAACCACGAACATGGCAAGGGGGCGCATCACAACATGCGTAACTCGATTAAGTTATTCGAAATATTTATGCCCCGGTTAGCGCCCCTCTTATCACATACTACGACCTCTCCACACGATTAATAATGACTATCATTATCATTGTGCCTTTGCGAAGGGGGGTCGCCTTGCACCATGTATATATATTTATACCTAGATACGGGTTGATGAGCTTGTTAATGGATTGGCGTTTATATCTAGTTTTAGTCGGTCGATACCGCCGTGGCACTTCTTCTTCTTCATCAACCCCGGGTCTTTGCGGCGAGCCCTTGATCGGATATATGGAGCTCTTTGTTCGCATCTCCACATCTGCCTCTTTTCGTCAATTTCTTGGCGATATCGAAAGGAGCGCTCTAGCAACGTGTGTTTTTTGCTCTCCATGCATAACACTATAGACTCTTACCTCCGGGGTGCTATGCATGGCGGCTGTGTTGGAGATGTTGCGTGCTTTCATAGATGTTGGTGGTGGGAAGTTTTTTTCTTTCTTTCAAACATTCCCCTAAAACTACAAAATACCTTTTCCCATGTCCACGTTCCTATATAGTTTGTTGTCATCATTTCACCAACACTACAAGATTAATACGTGCACACTATATAGTGCTTGCCTATGCCCTGTCTTGGATTCGTGACCCTCTCGTCACTCTTGCCTCTCCCCATCCCCCTCCCCCCCCCCCCCCCCCCCCCCCCCCAAAAAAAAAAAAAAATGAAAAAAAAAAATCCATGTCGTCGTGTTTCTCTTTGCGTGGTTCTTGAAATTCACCACTAGACGATTTATAGTGCTCTTCATGGTATTTTGGATTGTTATCTTCGCGATGCTTTGCAGGAGGGCAGAGCGCGCTGATGCTGTGGCATGCCT
>JAPMLY010003736.1:0-11846 GCA_026401115.1 Tetraselmis chui | reverse complement strand
GGTGTATGGCCAGGTCGAGTGGCCAATCGTGACCTATGAACCTGTGGTGTATGTAGTGTCGGGTGGGTGTCCATCCGCGACTTGGTTAGCGAGAGTGTCTGCGAGGTCGTTACCTAGGGAGTGGTTGTGTACTTTAATTTTGCCGAGGTGTGTGCGGATGCCTGCGTCGCACCGGGTTTTGAGGGTGTGTGTGATGGAGTGGAGCGTTTCACGGTCATGTTGTGTCTGTAAGCGGAAGGGCAGTTTAAGTATCCTTGTATGAGGCGGAGGGAGCACGCACTGTCTGTAAGGAGGTGGGTGCGGCCAAGTTGGAGGCCTAATTTGAAATTTGAAATTAAACACTCCAATACCAGTAAAACCGGCTGGAGTCTCTGGGCCCCCCCTTATGCTATGCTCAACTCGTTGTTGGACTTCTAAGCGTGAGGTAGACCGTAAACCACTAATCCCAACCTCTCCAATGGCAGTAACGATACCGTAAAAAACATACCCATATCCAGGTATTTGTTATTTTCTGATCTATACGTATTTTTTTTTGGGTACAGTATGAAAAATTAAATGTCGCTAGTTTCCACGATACGCGGCCTGCTCCAGCCGCTGCGGGGTCGCTGATCAGCAAGGCTGTCCAGCTTGAGCTGGTCGAGGCGAACCTGCCTGACCTCGGCTCCTGTGCGACTCCGGTCGTGCCGGAGCTTGGGGGGAAAGGCAAGTGACAAACCCCCCTCGCATAGGTCGTCGTCGGTCCCGCCTCGATCCGTGCTCAACCCCGCCCGAGGTGTTAGCCGCTCCTCCCGACGCTGCTCACCACCTAGCCGAGTCTTCTCACCTCCTTCGGGGGCAGAGAAGAGAGAATAACTAGGCTGCAGACTGTGTCCGGCTTGCTCTCCTGCCCCCGAGCCAGATTTTCTCATGTCCCCTGTCCTTTTTCCGTGTGTTTCCACCACCTATCTGATCGCGTTGTGCCCGTCCGTACCCTCCCCCGGTGGTTTACGTTGTTAGGGGGCCGCCTTTACGAGCATTGTGCCGTTACGATAACCCTAGGCACACTGCCTGAGGCAGCCTATCGATAACCGGGTACCGACTAGGGAAGGGGTTGGAAGAACACAGGGATCGAGTCGCCGGTCCTCAAAAGATGGTGGGTACGGGAATTTTTCCAAAAAGCCCCCGTACCGGGCTTTTCCGGCGGCGGGCGATCCTAAGGACCGCCGCCGCTAGACCGTGCCGCTCCTCCGGCTGCGACACACCTCCGTCCTGCGTAGCATCAGGCCTCGCCCCCAGGGGAGACCTAAGACTCTCGCGGGGTTGGCGACTGCTAGCGAGCGCCGTACATAGCGCTGCTTCCCAGCTGTCCGTCGCCAGCTCCAACACCCTCGTCCCTCCGCTGATCCGTCCGTACCCCTTTTTGCCAAAAAATATTTCGCAAACGCCGCCCCCGCCCCATCGTCGGGGGAGTATCTGCGAGTATTTAGTCGCGAAAAAGACATATCGGACTGGCCGAGCGGGAGATCCCTGTGCCGGTGTACGGATATTATGTTTTTCCAAAACCATCCGTACATGGCTTCCCGACAGCTGCTGATCCCGCGGATCGCAGCTGTCAGTACCTCGTTCAGCCCCCTACCGTGCCAGGCCTGGCACGGCTATGGGGTTACCAACGCCCACCGCGTGGAGGTAGAGGTAGATGCCGACGGGCCTGCGAGCGCACCCTTCTCCGGGGCCGCCGCCGCTGCGCCGCCGGCGGGCGCTAGAGGCCTACATCTATGCCAGCAAGTTCAGCTTGATTTATTGTGTGCGTGGGAGGGGTAGAGGTTACCAGGATTATAATTCGGGTGTCAGCGGCGGGGTGTATGGCTGCGGCTCCGAGAGGGGATGAGCCTCCTTTTTTCAAGCCGTCTGTGTAGACAAAGTCCTGCCATTTCCAAGCAAGAGTGCCTTTGGTGGGGGGGTATGTTAGGTGCATGCGTTCCGGGTAGGGATATGTGATAGGGTGAGTTGGGTTTGGGGGGAGGTGGTATATGCCTGCCGAGTGGGGTGAGTAGGTGTCGAAGAGGTGAGGGGGAGGGATGGTGATGGCAGGGTTGGGGAGGTGAGTGTCGTAGATAGATTCGAGGGTGGTGTGAAGTGCGGTCATGGCTGCGTGTGATGTGAGGGTTGAGAGTGCGAGGCGGTTTGCTACGTGGTAGATGTCTACCATCTAGCGTGTGCCGAATGGGGTAGAAGTGGGGTTGCCAGTTTGTTGGTCGGGGGGTAGGAAGGTGTTTGCGTCGTTGGGAAGGGTGTAGAGGTGGTGGGTGTATGCGGAGTGGATGTATTTGGAGTGTCGGTAGGGTGTGTGCTCCCATCGGGGGAGGATGAGGATGGTTGCGCTGGGTGTGTGTGGGGCTGTGAGGTGTGCGCTAGTGATTGCGTGTTCCATGGCGCGGTGCATGCATTCGTGGTCGTATTCGGGGTTGTCGATGTTGGTGCCTTGCCATGTGTGTGGGGCATTGCTGCCACTAGATGAAAAGATTATGCCTTCGGGGTAGAGTGAGTGATATGTGTTGGAGTGTAGGGATTTATTGAGGGGGTCGGAGTAGAGTTCAGTATGTATGCGGAATGTGTGGCGGAGAGCTGTGAGTAGGTCTTCTCTGGTGGCCCATCTATTACGGGTGGTGGTGGCGGGTGTGGGTGAGTTGATTTCTGAGCGGGAACCTAGGCGGGTGAGGAGGTGGTAGACCTCCTCTTCGAACGTGACCTGTGTGAGTTATGGGCGGAAGAGCTGAAAGAGGTGGCGGACGCGGGGGCCGTTAAGGGTGGTGACCGCGCGGCCGTCGGGAGTGCAGAGTATGGTGGTGTCGTGGAGTGATGGGTTTGCGTGGATGGCGAATTTACCGGTAGGGAGCATGTCGAGGTCGGGATGGATGGGGTCGTGGTTGAATGTGATTAGGGGGTGTGACCATGGGTGGGGTCCGGGTTCTGGAAGAATCGGTGCGGTGGAGGGGACAAAGCCGGAGTTAAATGCGGTGAGGGCGGTGGGGCCGGAGGGGGTCTCACTGATGGTGTCGTGTAGTTGTAGGCATGGGGCCCACTAGGCTTCGTGGAGGCGGGTGAGGTCGTGTTGTTGGCCGCGAGCACACCAGTCGCACTGCCATGTGGCAGGTCCCGGGGCTGGGCGGCATTGGGAATGTACGACAAAGTGCGGGCATGTGCAGCATGTGGAGGTGGGTTTTGTGTGCAGTGGGTCATGACAAATGGAGCAGGCGGCGGGGGAGGGGGTGGGGAGGCATACCGATGTGGAGGTGGAGGAGATGAGGCGGAAGCCGTCGTCGAGTTGTACCTGAATGTCCCATTCCGTGAGGTGCTCCGGGGCCCATTCTACCATGTATTGCGTTTGGCCGTATTCTGTGTCCTTGTGTTTGGAAATGATGCGAGTGACGTCGCAGGAGGGGTAGTGGTGGTCTGAGGGGTTGAGGTAATCTGTGTCTAGGTGTGTGGTGGGTGCGGTTGGGGTGGGGTGATTGGTGCGTGAGGTGTAGATGCCGGATGAGAGGGTTGGGGGTGAGCGAGGGAGGTGTGGGGAGAGGAGGGGAATCCATGAGGGGTGGATAGTGGTGGAGGGGGATGCTTTCTTGGGGGTGCGTTGTGTGATGGGGAGGCGGTTGAGGATAGTACTGGAGGGTTCGGTGAGGACTGCGGCTAGAAGTCGGATGGGGACTGATATTGGGGTGGTGGACCCCGTGAGTGTGGAGATGGATTTGCACGATTTGAGGATGAAGGAGGATGAGGTGGCTCGGAGGAGGACTTGTGGCCAAGTGGTGATGTTATTTTTCTAGAGGAGGGTGAGGCGGGGGAGGAGGGAGGCGTGTGTTTTTCGGGGAGAGAGTTCGCAGTATGCTTGCTTATGTGTGTGAGGGTCTGTGATGTGGGTGGCTTTGTCTCGGAGTGAGGCGAGGAGGGTGTTGTCTTGGGAGGTGAAGTGGGCGCGGAGAGTGGAGGCGATAGGGTTGGTGAGGGAGAGTGGAGGGATGTTGTGGAATAGGGTGCCCGCATCGCGCTGAGCTCTGACTAAGCATTTGAGTGTGGGTGGGGTGTAGCAGGTTGACATAATGGATTCCGAGGGCCAGTGGGAGTACGTGGTGGATAAGGTGTGGATGTGTGTGCGGGGCATGTGGCCTCGATATCCGGAGTAGTTCATGATTTTATGTAGGTGGCAGACTGTGAGTTGTGCGGCGTGGGCTTTGAGGGAGGGGAGGCCGCCGTATCCGAGATCGGAGGTAGGGCGGTGGAGGGCGGTGCGGGGAAGGTTACGTACCGAGGAGATGGCGGAGCGGAGTGCGCGGCAGATTTGCCCTTCGAGAGTGTCGAGCTGGGAGTCGGTGAAGAGGCCGAGCTGGAGGGTGAAGTGTTTGCCGATGAGGAGTCCACGGATGACCATGATTCTGCGGGATTGTGTTAGTGGGGAGGTGGAAAGGGCGGTGATGAGGGAACCTGATGACGAGTGCCTTTTAGTTCGTTCCAGTGTTTGGTGAAGGTCCGAGGGTTCGTGTAGTAAGCTCTACCGCCGAGGACGCGGTATGTGTCTGCCATCGGGCCAATGACCCATGGCGCCCGGCCTCGGCAAGGCGGTCCCACGGCGCGCTCCCGAGCGCAGGACAGCGCAGCCAGTTGACCCAGAAACGTCATGTTTATTTACAGTTCGCACGGCGGCCATTTCGCGCGAGAGGGCCAGCGGGACGGCCGATCGGGTTCGCACGATAGGGCGGACCCCATGGCACCGGGCCTCACTTCGGCGCTTCCACAGCGCGCCCCGGAACGCAGGACCGCTTAGCCCCGCGACCTAGAAATGTATTGCTTCTTCACAAGTCGCATGGTGGCCATTTCGAGTGCAAGGGGGGTTGGGGCCCTAGGGTAGGCACACACAACAAACCTGCCCAGTCGGACGCGCGCTTGCTCAATTGCAGGCACCTGTTGCACCTGCCCAGAGTGGCACACTACCATGCGCAAAAATGCGCCGCGCCGTTGCCTTCGCCGCTCTCCCTCCGCCCGGTGGCTGTTCTATTTTTGGAAGAGCGGGGAGGGGGCGTGGCGCGGGGAGGGGGCGTGGCGCTCCGCGATGTTGCATCCACCGCTCTCCCTCCGCCCGGTGGAACAGCGGGGAGGAGGCTTGGCGAGGGCAGAGAGCGTTGCGCGGGGAGGGGGCGTGGCGCGAGGAGTTGGGCGCGCCGCTGACTACGCCGTTCTTCGCCCGGTGGCTGTTCTATTTTTGGAACAGCGGGGAGGGGGCGTGGCCTGGGAAGTTGACGGGAAGTTGGGTGCGGTGGGGTTGGCGCGCCGCGCCGTTGCCTCCGCCCCTCTCCCTCCGCCCGGTGGTTGTTCTATTTTTGGAACAATGCGAGGAGGCGTGGCTCGGGGAGGGGGCGTGGCGCGCCGCACGGATCGCTGTTCTATTTTTGGAATAGCGGGGAGGAGGCGTGGCGCGAGGAGTTGGGCGCGCCGCTGCGTCCGCCGCTCTCCGCCCCGGAGGCTGTTCTATTTTTGTAACAGCGGAGATGAGGCGTGGCGCGCCGCGCCGTTGCCTCCGCCGCTTTCCCTCCGCCCGGTGGCTTTTCTATTTTTGGAACAGAGGGGAGGAGGCGTGGCGCGGTAAGGGGGCGTGGCGCGCCGCGCCGTTGTCTCCGCCGCTCTCCCTCCTCCCAGTGGCTGTTCTATTTTTGGAACAACGGGGAGGAGGCGTGGCGCGGTAAGGGGGCGCGCCGCGCCGCGCCGTTGCCTCCGCCGCTCTCCCTCCGCCCGGTGGTTGTTCTATTTTTGGAACAGTGGGGAGGAGGCGTGGCGCGGTAAGGGGGCGTGGCGCGCCGCGCCGCTGCCTCCGCCGATCTCCCTCCGCCCGGTGGCCGATCTATTTTTGGAACAGCGGGGAGGAGGCGTGGCGCGCCGCGCCGTTGCCTCTGCCGCTCTCCCTCCGCCCGGTGGCTGTTCTATTTTTTGAACTGCTCCGGGGAGGGGACGTGGCGCGGGGAGTTGGCGCCCCGCTGACTCCGCCCTTTCCTCCCGGGTGGCTGTTCTATTTTTGGAATAGCGGGTGAGAGGCGAGTTGGCGCGCCACTGCCTCCGCCGCTCTCCTTCCGGACGGGTCGCCGTTCAATTTTTGGAACTGCGGGAAGGAGGCTTGGCGCGGGGAGTTGGGTGCGGGGGCAAGGTGGCGCGCCGCGCCGTTGCCTTTGCCGCTCTCCCTCCGCCCGGCTGGCCGTTCTATTTTTGGAAGAGTTGGGAAGAGGCGTGGCGCGGGGAGGGGGCGTTGCGCGCCGCGCCGCTCTCCGCCGGGGAGGCTGTTCTATTTTTGGATCAGCGGGGAGGGGGCGTAGCGCGGGGGGTTGGCGCGCCACTGCCTCCGCCGCTCTCCTCTCGGGAGGCTGTTCTACTTTTGGAACAGCTCCGGGGAGGGGCGTGGCGCGGAAAGGGGGCGTGGCGCGGAAAGGGGGCGTGGCGCGGAAAGGGGGCGTGGCGCTCCGCACCGCTGCCTCCGCCGCTCTCCCTCCGCCCGGTGGCTGTTCTAATTTTGGAACTCCGGGGAGGAGGCGTGGCGCGGTAAGGGGGCGTGGCGCGCCGCGCCGCTGCCTCCGCCGATCTCCCTCCGCCCGGTGGCTGTTCTATTTTTGGAACTCCGGGGAGGAGGCGTGGCGCGGGAGATGGCGCGCCGCGCCGCGCCGTTGCCTCCGCCGCTCTCCCTCCGCCCGGTGGCTGTTCTATTTTTGGAACAGTTGGGAAGAGGCATGGCGCGGGAGTTGTCGCGCCGCGCCGCGCCATTGCCTCCGCCGCTCTCCCCCCGCCCGGTGGCTGTTCTATTTTTGGAACAGCGGGGAGGAGGCGTGGCGCGCGGAAAGGGGGCGTGGCGCGCCGCGCCGTTGTCTCCGCCGCTCTCCCTCCTCCCAGTGGCTGTTCTATTTTTGGAACAACGGGGAGGAGGCGTGGCGCGGTAAGGGGGCGCGCCGCGCCGCGCCGTTGCCTCCGCCGCTCTCCCTCCGCCCGGTGGTTGTTCTATTTTTGGAACAGTGGGGAGGAGGCGTGGCGCGGTAAGGGGGCGTGGCGCGCCGCGCCGCTGCCTCCGCCGATCTCCCTCCGCCCGGTGGCCGATCTATTTTTGGAACAGCGGGGAGGAGGCGTGGCGCGCCGCGCCGTTGCCTCTGCCGCTCTCCCTCCGCCCGGTGGCTGTTCTATTTTTTGAACTGCTCCGGGGAGGGGACGTGGCGCGGGGAGTTGGCGCCCCGCTGACTCCGCCCTTTCCTCCCGGGTGGCTGTTCTATTTTTGGAATAGCGGGTGAGGGGCGAGTTGGCGCGCCACTGCCTCCGCCGCTCTCCTTCCGGACGGGTCGCCGTTCAATTTTTGGAACTGCGGGAAGGAGGCTTGGCGCGGGGAGTTGGGTGCGGGGGCAAGGTGGCGCGCCGCGCCGTTGCCTTTGCCGCTCTCCCTCCGCCCGGCTGGCCGTTCTATTTTTGGAAGAGTTGGGAAGAGGCGTGGCGCGGGGAGGGGGCGTTGCGCGCCGCGCCGCTCTCCGCCGGGGAGGCTGTTCTATTTTTGGATCAGCGGGGAGGGGGCGTAGCGCGGGGGGTTGGCGCGCCACTGCCTCCGCCGCTCTCCTCTCGGGAGGCTGTTCTACTTTTGGAACAGCTCCGGGGAGGGGCGTGGCGCGGAAAGGGGGCGTGGCGCGGAAAGGGGGCGTGGCGCGGAAAGGGGGCGTGGCGCTCCGCACCGCTGCCTCCGCCGCTCTCCCTCCGCCCGGTGGCTGTTCTAATTTTGGAACTCCGGGGAGGAGGCGTGGCGCGGTAAGGGGGCGTGGCGCGCCGCGCCGCTGCCTCCGCCGATCTCCCTCCGCCCGGTGGCTGTTCTATTTTTGGAACTCCGGGGAGGAGGCGTGGCGCGGGAGATGGCGCGCCGCGCCGCGCCGTTGCCTCCGCCGCTCTCCCTCCGCCCGGTGGCTGTTCTATTTTTGGAACAGTTGGGAAGAGGCATGGCGCGGGAGTTGTCGCGCCGCGCCGCGCCATTGCCTCCGCCGCTCTCCCCCCGCCCGGTGGCTGTTCTATTTTTGGAACAGCGGGGAGGAGGCGTGGCGCGCGGAAAGGGGGCGTGGCGCGCCGCACCGTTGCCTCCGCTGCTCTCCCTTCGCTCGGTGGCTGTTCTATTTTTGGAACAGCGGGAGAGGGGGCGTGGCGCGGGAGTTGGCGCGCCGCGCCGCGCCGTTGCCTCCGCCGCTCTCCCTCCGCCCGGGTGGCTGTTCAATTTTTGGAACAGCGGGGAGGGGACGTGGCGCGAGGAGTTTGGCGCGCCGTTGTCTCCGCCGCTCTCTGCTCGCCGCTTCCAGCGCCATGGCGCCATCGGACGGACCCATGGCGCTCGAGTGGATTATAGCACGCGGAGCTCGCCGCACCCATCGTCGAAGAAGGGAACCGGGCGGCGATCGAGTGGGCACGCGCGCGCAGTAGATTAGAGTGGTCACTGACGAAGTGCTTGTAGGGTGGGGCGCCCCAGACGTGCGCTGCCGACAGTTGCAGGGGCCCACACGGGCCACCCACGCCCACGGGACCCGCCCCCGCCTCAGCCGCCCTCTCTTTAAGGATTTCTATTTCCCTCTCCAAGTCACCCACGCAACGCTCGGTAGCCGCCGATACGTCCTTGGCGCGGCGGAGAAGCTCCATGTGCGCTTGCACGGCAACACCGCCACCCATGCCTATCCTCTCCTCGAGCACTTCGCTCGCAGTTGCTGGGAGCCTCTCCGGCTCTATCAGTTCCGGCGAATTCCACAGCCACTTGAAAATGCTACTCACCCCCAAAAAGGCTAGCAATTTGTGAGTCTAGGACGAGGACACCACCGCCGGCTGGCTCGAATCTACCTCGGCCTGCTCGACCTCTTCGGCATTGGCATCTCCCTCGGCCGCCTGCTCGGCCTCGTCGGCGTTGGCGTCTCCCTCGGCATGGGTCCCCCCGTCGGGCTCGGCCTCGGCCTTGGCCCCGTCAGACTCGGCCTTGGCCTTGGCCCCGTCAGACTCATCGGCCCCGGCCCCGTCGGCCCCGGCCTTGGCTCCGTCGGGCTCGGCCCCGGCCTTGGCTCCGTCGGGCTCGGCCCCGGCCTTGGCCCCGTCGGGCTCATCGGCCCCGGCCCCGTCGGCCCCGGCCTTGGCCCCGTCGTACCCGGCCTTGTCCTTGGCAAAGGGTGCGCTGGCGACGGGATTGTCGTAGCACGCCAAGTACGCCGATTCTATGGGCCCGATTGCGATCCCGAACATGAGCGCATCGTCTGTGTACGGTTTGGGATTCATAAGATTATCCCATGTGTTTTTCATCGTCTCGAGGAGGCCGTTGGCCTCCTCGTCGGTGTCGGACGCCGCGACGTTCAAAACCGGTTGGACCAGAATGGCGGTACGCATCTCCCTCTCGGCTATGGCGTCATTGTACACCGACGCAAGCACGGTAGTAGACAAGTCTTAGGGGTCGCGCGCCGTGAAAGACACGTTCTTATAAAAAACGACATAGATTATCCTTTTTGGCGTCAATACCTCCAACTCCCAGCCCGTGATTCGCGATTCGCACAGGATCTTCACGGCGGCTTGGATCGCCTCCTTCGGGGTCGTGACTTCCGCGACTCCCGTGTAGGTGCCGCCGGACGACATATTCATGTACCGGGTCATCAAATTATCCGGCACATCGCGGTGGGTCAACGCCAACACCAATTTGTTAAACACCTCGCCCACAAACGCTCGGGTTCCCGGTCCCTTCTTTTCCATCACTTCGGACGCGACTTGGAAGGTGTTCCTGCCGAACGCCCCCGTGGTTTTGTCCCCATTCTGTAGGTTCGCGCTCATGATGCGCATGTCGACTATTTTTGCTGCTTGGCTGCTTGTTGCTTATTGGTGTAAATTATGCATTCCATTACAGACGGAATTGCGTTCATGCAGGTACCGAGCTTGACACCGTCCGTGAGCATGAGCGCTCTATCATCTTACACAAGCGAGGAAGGGGGGGGGGGGTCGTTGCCGGAATGGTCGTGCACGCATGTGCAATTTCATGAGTGCACCTGGCAAAAATATCACTATTTGGGAAGTTGACGGGAAGTTGGGTGCGGTGGGGTTGGCGCGCCGCGCCGTTGCCTCCGCCGCTCTCCCTCCGCCCGGTGGCTGTTATATTTTTGGAACAGTGGGAGGAGGCGTGGCGCGGAGAGGGGGCGCGCCGCACCGCTGCCTCCGCCACTCTCCGCACGGATCGCTGTTCTATTTTTGGAACAGCGGGGGGGAGGCGTGGTGCGAGGAGTTGGGCGCGCCGCTGCGTCCGCCGCTCTCCGCCCGGGAGGCCCAGCGCCATGTCGCCATCGGGCGGGTAACCCATGGCGTTCGGCTTCGGCAAGGCTTCCACGGCGCGCTGCCGGGAGGGCGTTTTTAACTGAAATCCGCACACCATGGTTGAACCGCAACACCAGTATTCAACAACATTCAAGAAGCAAGCATACGGAAAAGATGAATGAAGCTGTTGACTATGCTTGCTATTGGGCTTGCAGAGCTGAAGATGTAGAGAAGCTCAATGAGCAGCGGGAGAACGTCGACGTGCATGTGGATTATCAGTGTGTCCTCAAGTACGCATCGTGATTTGGACGTGTGGGTGTCATGCAGTGGCTGTATGATGACGCGTCTGGAGATGAGTTATTTCCGTCCCAAGGGGACGAAGCTTGGAGGATTGCAGCCTCACACGGTCAAGTGGAACTGATGGAATGGCTGCGAGAGAGGAACGTGCAGTGGACGGTGAGCCCGCTTGGTGCTACCGTCTCTGCAAAGCAGGTAGCAACCGTGGAGTGGATGCTATACAACAACATCCCGATTGACAGGCGTGCCATGCTCTGCGCCGCTGAGGCAAGGGACACTGCCATTGGCAAGATCCTGGTTGACAACGGAGGAGAGCTCTTCTCTGACCTCGTGGTCCATGCACTGGACAACTTCTGGGGGAGAGACTGTGACGAAGGTGGCGACGATGATGACGGCTTCAAGTTTGCCAAGTGGCTTCTCTCAGTGGGCTGCCCCATTGATAGGGTGTAAATTAGGGAGCAAGTCCGTGCCCTCGGTGACCCTGAGGCCGTCGAGTGGGCCCGCGAACAAGCTCATGCGTAACTGAGTGACTGAGTTGTCCCCTCCCCGCCCCTATTTTTAATAACTCTGAGCAAGAGAAGAGCCCCAACTCAATTACATGTTGCAAATGTACATCACATCACGCCGTGTACAGGTCGACAACGTCTCCCACGTGCAATTGTTTTTTAGAGCTCTCCTTTCGCCGTAGAGCGGACCCTTGGCGTACGGCTTCGGGAAGGCGCTTGCGCAGGACGAAGGCGCATCTAGTCGACCCAAAAACGTGTTGTTCCGTACCGTAGCATACGAAGGCGCATCTAGTCGACCCAAAAACGTGCTGTTCCGTACCGTAGCATGGTCCACCAATTTGGTTGCGTGTGGGTGAGCGGCGCGGCCCAAGGGCTTCGTGCGTGCGGCTCGCCGCCCAACGCCAAGGCGCCGTAGGTAGGGCGGACCCTTGGCGTTCGGCTTCGGCAAAGCCACCTTCCACCGCGAGCTCCCTATCGAGGGACCGCGCATCTCTAGTCGACCCAAAATCGCGCTCACCAATTAAACGGTTCCGTCTGTGTGAGCGGCGCGGTCGATTGGTTTCGTGCGTGCGGTGCAACGCCCAGCGCCATGGCACCATCGAGCGGGCGGACCCATGGCGTTCGGATTCGGCAAAGCGCTTCTACCGGGCGCTCTCCGCCCTTCGGTAGAGCGGACGCACTCGGTGCACCGTGTTTCGCTGCGAAACCCGCCGCGGTAGAACTCCAAAAAATCATGTG
>JAPMLY010003735.1:0-13797 GCA_026401115.1 Tetraselmis chui | reverse complement strand
AAGGAGGGCTTTTATAAATAATGTACGTACACTGCTAGCGCCAAGATCACAAGCTTGGCCCGTTCGATATGTTTTCGCGAATGAAAACTCCTTAGATACCGTCCCATTTTGGGCGAGGAGGGAACGGATGGATTGGAGGTAGGTTTAAGCTAGCGCGGGACAGCCGGGAAGCAACGCCATGGAAGGATGCTCGCTACTTGTCGACCAACATGTTGACGTCGAGCTGGTCAAAGGGGGGGGGGCACATCACGACACGAGCAACGAGGAAGACTGTCGCGACGGGAGGAGCGGCGAAGTTTCGCGACGTCAATCCTCATGATCAGCTAGCGATCCTCAGGACCGCCGCCGGAAAATAATGCACGGAATAATGTTTCTACCCCCGCGGCCCTTTGGATACGGTAAATGCGACCATGTCCTACTCTGCCGCTACCCATTCTCAATAAGCACCGCTAACACTACATAATGCGAGCCCGGGGAAGCGCGGAGGCTCGCACTCGAAAAGGGTACTCGACGGATGCGCGAGCGGTAAAAAGAGGGTACGATCCCTTGCTGTTTGTCGAACTGGTACCCGGGTACCATTGTGAAAAATGGCGGGGGATTTTCCATCTCGGTAACAAAAGCGCTAGCTTTTTCTATATGGTTGTCTGGGTCCTCCCCACATGCCCTCGAGGTAACGGGGGACCTCGACACGGAGAAAATTCGCGAAGGGAAGAGCGGCAACGACCGTGGAACGTGTCTTAATGGATGCGATTATGAGATCGACAAGTGACAAGGGTTTTTTGCACTAGCCTTTCCCATGCTATCTCCGGCAAGACAGAAGTCACGTGGGAGCGAGATGAGGCTTGCCCGTCGGCCCTCTCGAACGCCGATCGGCCCAAGCCGGTCGGCACTCCGGTTCGGTGGGAGCGGGCCGTGCATCGTAAAGGTCGAGAAGCTGCTTCATTTTGTATTTCTTGGCAAGTTTTTTCTAGATCTGATTTTCTGGATAACGCTTAATATTTTGTGTTATTGCTTATGCGGGGGAACTGCGGCAATTACTGCGGGTGCTTTCAGATTTTTACCTCGGCACGCACACATGAGAGAGAGGTGTGTCGATAGGTGTATCTACTCGATGCGTACTCGGCCCAATCGTTCTCCTAAATCCTAGGTGGCAGAGTATTTGATAGCCGTGAGACAAGAGTCGGTCCAATTCGCCGATATTAATGTAATGCAACTTCAATTTCAGTCATATTTCCGTAGCAAATCGAACATGGGAAACCAGAAAAACTCCACGTAAGCAAGGATGGAAAGCAACACGCAAAGGCGTATTTTGGACTCAATATTGAGCATGTTTCTACCAACACGCCATGGTACCGAGTGCTTTTTACCCGTTTCACCCAAAAACCGACTTCATCAATCTCAGTATTGCATAGAATAGGCAATGACACCCACGTCGTGATCTTGTCACAAACGGCTATAAACATAGGGATTATTGCTTTACAACATAATATTAGAGGAGCCTCTACCGCTGTACCGCAATGTAAGGGTAGGGATCGATGATATCATCCAGACTATATCGACGTATATCGTGGTGTTTTCGGAGACCCCGAATGCGAAGTATGCCCGAAATCACAGCAAAACACGCATGAAAAGTCGACGATGCCATCCATCCCTAGCCTTTCCGCAATGAAGCAAACTATCTCAACATTGATCGTGTGTAGACCACCATAACGATATACAAAGCAGCTTGAAAATGTGCTTTGTAATACTAACATATTACTAGTTTCTTTACAACCGGTATTAAAGACCGGGGAAAGTACTACGATTTTTCGCAGGAAATTCAACTTTCCCGCGGACGCTCTACGTATAAAAGCCCTATGCGGGTTGTTACCACCGCCTCCAACGGCGCAATGGCACACCCCCTTCGCAACCTTCTCGCCCCGTGCCGCCTCACGTCGACCACTCCTCTAGGCACTACCCGCCTCTATCCGCTTCCCAGTCTTTTCCTACCCCATGCCGAGCTCTCTCGGCCTTCATCCGCGCTCAAAACCGGGTCGATCCGACTCGTCCCCGGTAGTCCTCCCCGGCCAGCTCTCGGCTCCCCGCCATACTCAACGGCACACATTCACACACAACACAGAAGTTACCAACTCGCTGCTCCAATGCCCCTCCTCTCTCGCCTAGCCCCGCCTCTCACCCATATACACTACTTCCACGAGTTTTGGACCCGGCGGTGACTAAATTAGAAATTGCGCGCCCCCTCCGTCGCGGACTACGTTTGCCTCATGCAACTCGCACAATGGATCACCCCGCCGCCACCGGGGACCAATCTACCCACCCGGATTGCACTGATGAAACCCCCCATGAGGACAACAACTCCCATCACGGCACGGAGGCTCCAACCCGGCCCACGACCGGATCCAGTCCCATGGCCGACCCCCAACTGGCCACACAGCCTCCCACCTAGGCCTCTACGGCACGCGTTCCACCCTCCGTGGCACCCACACACCCCACCCTCCTAGCCTACGCAGACTTCTCTAACCGAACGCGCTACCTAAACAAGCCCGTCGTCCCTCGCCCTCTCGCTCAACCTCTCCACATGGCGGTCGCTGGCGAGGTATCTAGCACCCCCGCCACCGACCATGTGGTACTCAAGCTCAATAAACATACCCGCCTATGACCGCCCTCGCTCTCGCGGTCTCCACTACCACAACCACGAAGATTATTGAAGAGGCCGGCCGACGATTGGGCGTCAAACTCATACACGACAGCATCCGCCTTTGTTCCAAGCCCAACCCCTTCGCTCCCAAGACTCCGGAGGGTTGTCGCAAATCCCCCCCTCACTACCGGCACGGCACTTATCCGCCTCAACCGCCGCGTGGTGGCTAAGGAGCTCCTCCACCGACAAACTCACTTATACGATCACAGTAGCGTTCTCATCGACCACGACGGCTCCCCTAGTGAAACCTCCATCCAGGGGGCTCCCCACCTAAGTGACGACGAGAATGGTGGTTAACACAGTTGGATGTCGGGCATTGATCTCCAAGGCCTCAACATCTACCAAGCTAAGGTTCTTCTACACTCAGCCCTCGCCAACTTATTGGACGACGGACAAACGCAAACCTCGGACGTCAAACAAATACTCCATGCAACACCCGACGAGGCGTGGAAGGAGTATGAGGCTACATTCACCCCTCCTACCCAGCCCCATGGTCTGCCCCGCCCCCCCTTCGCGGTACCCTTATGCATGCGTTTGAGCTTCACGTCTACAAACCGCACCGCCCTAGCTACGTCGACAGACTCGAACTAGTCTCGGCACGGTACGCGCACTGCCCGATCGACGCACTCGAGGATACTCTACAAGCCTTTTATTTGGGGGACAGGTGCGCACATTTTACGGTGGGAGGCATTGCCCCCCTCCACAGCAAACAAACGGAATACATACCCGCAGTCCGCAGACTATTCTACCGTTGTGGCCTCGACTGTAGTATCCTCGAGAAATTCTACTTCACCAACTTTATCCTTCCCCCGGCCGACAAGATGGCCGTCGCGGTCACCGACTCCCTGAAATACCACCTTGACACTACCCGCGCTAAGACCACCCTACAAGCCCTCCTCTCTTCCCTCGCCGCGCATGGAGTAGACGTCACTACACATCAAGCCGAAGCAACGCTCCCATCCGACGGTCCAAACGGAGTCGGAGCCATCGCTATGGGCACAACAGATACTCTTTTACCGGGATCAATAAGGTCGTTCTCATCCCTTACCTCCCGTCTCCCCCTCTTCTACGTCACAACCCTTAAAAAGAATCCATTCACATGATGCTCGACCCGATCAAACCCCGGTTCCTGCGAATCTACCGCGTCCCGAAACCACTGATAGAGGGAGACGAGACCCTACCCCCAAGCCCGTCCTGCACACCCAAGCCACTTTGGACCATACCGATCTGACTACCGAACTTCTCGCCGACAACACATGGGCCACCATCGGACTACCCTCTTAGAAAAAAATTAACCTATGCTCCATCTCTACATCACTGAACGAAACAATATCAACTTTGCCTCTGACACGGTGAAAGCACACGGCTCGCGCCTTATAGGGGGCTCTGTTGTAAGTAATACCGTATACGTATTAGTTGCAGATAGCTACTGTAAGCTACTCTAGATATGATTTGCACATGTCTAGATCGGACATACCGATAAACTGTTTGACTCGGTACAGAGCTGTCGCTAGGCTACAGCTCCAACACTTCTGTTGTCCCGACACCACGCATGTAGGCTGGTTGTCGCCGTAACTGTTCCGTTTGCGGGACTGTGACTGTAACTACGTTTGCGTAAGTTATCTTCCACACTAACTGTGTTTGCATGGTTCAACAAGTTATGGGCCCCCGCCTCACGTCACTCACGCGCGACAACCTGGTTCGGCGAGCTGCGATCGACAGCTCTCCCGCAGAAAGCAAGTTTCTTTAGACTCCTAGTACTTTCAACCTGTAGTCGGCGGTATCGCCAGTATAAACTGCGATTTAAAACCCGCCACCACCCCTCTTAAGTCAGCCACCCGACGGAGATAGCCAGCCACCCACACCGACGCACTCGTCGTGTGTGGACAGGGTGCACACATGTCCAAGCTGGAGAACGGGAGGGCGCACCATCGGGTGAATACGCATCCACAGGTTGCACGCCAGCCGTAGCTTACCTTTTTTTTTATTTTATTATTCTAGCGAATCAGCCACCAGCGCAGCGCTCCACCTGTCCTGGCCTTGGCCTCGACTTGTGCCCCACACTGGGTGGAGGATACAGAGAAGGTGCTCTGAGACACCCCGGGGCTACAGGCCGAGGGGTCGGCGGGCATCAGGCCGTCTCTTTGCATACCGCTGTTAGGCACGAGTCCGGCTAGCGGTTTTTACCGCTGCCTGTTTTTTTTTTATTCAGCTCTTCTTTTTCGCTGCCTGTTTATTATTCCGCTCTTTCTTTTTCGCCCTCTGTCGAAATGGCGCAGAAAACTCCGCTTGTTTCACCTCCTAACTCCCCTGAGTCAGGCTCTCACCAGAGCACCCTCGATCACCCCCCGGATACTCTCGCGCTGCTCGTTGCGCAAGTGGCGCGTTTAACAGCTCGTTTCGACTCGCAGTCGGCCGAGGGTGCGGTTGCTGCTGCGGGTGCTAATCCGCACCCCCCTGTAGCTCAGCGCCGCCACGATGCTCACCTCGAACCCGTCCGGGACAGCCACGACGGCCACACCTTCCACCTTCTTGAACATCCCCAGCATGGTTACGTACCCCCGGACGCAGCAACATTCTTTGCTGCTGCTACTCCTGCAGCTCTTGTTGGCGACCCCACACTCGCACAGCGCCGTCACGGTGCGCCCCGCGAGCCCTCGCGTGCCGAAGCGCACCACGACCCCTCGCGTCACGCCATCCGGGTTGATCACCTCCCACCACCTCCCCCCTCCCCCCTCCCCCCTCCCCCCCCGCTGGATATGCCCTTCACCACCCCGTCCCTCATATCCCGGAGGCGCCCCCTCACCTCGTCCCCCCTTACCGTGACCACCGTGACCACCCGCACTCGTACGGCCCGCCGCGTCTTATGGCCGGCCGCTCTCCCTTTCCCGGTGGCCCACCTCCTCCCTTTCATGGCCGGCACTCTCCCCCAGTCCAACATGGCGACCCCCCCACCCGTGGCCGTCGTCGCCCCACTATTGACCCGGTGGTCATCAACCGGGCGGCACACGAAGCCCCCGGCTTCGACAAGGACGCCCTCAACCGGTCCATGAAGATGTCGGTCCCCGTCATGTGCCCGACCACGGACTTTAAGCAATGGAAGAGGACCTTCCTTAATTTCCTCTCCATCAAGGCCGCATACCTCATTCCACAGCGGGCCATCCGCGACTCCGGCGTCTGGCTCGACGAACAAGCGCAACACTACGCCTACACGCTGCTTCTCCAGGCAGCCAGCGCGAATAAGCGCGCTGACCAGGCGATGAAATGCGTGTCTCCAGCACGCCCTGATTGCGCCGCTGCCGCGTGGGACATCCTTTGTGAACGCCTCGACTGTCGGTCTTTTGCTCGCTCCTTGTCCCTCCTGGACAACCTGACGGTCAGACAGCGCCCTGGTCAGTCACTCAGTGACTATGTCCACTACATGCGCCAGACCTTTGACGACTACAACGACATATGCCAATTGGTTGATGGCTCCGTTGCCATCCACCCCCACCACCTCGGTCTCCTCATGTTGCGCGGTATTTCCAGCAGCGGCCCACACGGTCAGGCGAAGCAATGCGTCATCAACGCCTTTGACACGGACTACATCATGTCGGTTGATGAAGTGATGGCCAGCATTCTCCACCTTGCGCACAACATGGACGACGACCCTGCTCCGGACACACCCGCTCCGGCCATATCACCCCCTCCCATCTCCGCGTTCGTCGCTGCGGGCCGCGGCTCGCACAGCGGTCGAGGCCCACCACAACGTAACTCTCGCGGCCATCGACCCAACAAGTGTGGCGTGTGTGGCAGCCTCAACCATCTCATGTCCGCCTGCACTGCCACGGATGACGCTATCCTTAAGTGGAATCTCGCCAAGCGTAGGCTGACAGTCCAGAAGTACGGCGCCGCTAACGGCACCCCCTCTGCTCACGCTGCGCTTCTGAGCGACGTCCCTGCCGACGACGCTCCCGCCGATGACACCGACTGCTGACCCACCCTCGAGGACTGCGCTGATGACTACGCTGACGACGAGGTGAGTGTCCCATTCAGCTCTGTGGCATTCTCCTCTTCCCTCGCTCCGGGTCGTAACCTGTCAAAGTTTTGGGTCGTAGATTCCGCCTGCTCGATTAACCTCACTGCGTTCCGAGATGGCTTCGTGAACTTCACGCCCCCCTCCGCTCCCTCTCGCGTGGGCGGTGTCGGCGTTGACGTTAAGGGCAGTGGCTCAGTGCGACTTTCTGTCAGACTTGCCTCTGGCCAGCTCATTCACCGCACTGTGTATGCACTCTACACCCCTGACCTATCATCTCGCTCCGCACAGCGTATCGGCAGACTACTTAGTGTCAGCTGGATGCAAACTCACAGCGGTTGTGAATTCATATTCCCCTCCAACTCTGACACCGGTTTGCTTTTGGTACCCACATGCATGGGTGTGCTAAAACCGTCCGGAAACGGTGTCTACCTCCTCCCCCACCAGCCGGACCTCCCTTCAAGCCCATCCGCACCGGCGGCACTTGACCCCTCACCTCAGGTTGCCCTTACTGCCCAGTGTGATCCCGTCCTATGGCACCGTCGATTTGGCCACCTCAACATGCAAAGCCTTCAGGCCCAGCATAATCACGGTGTCCCGACTAGCCATGTGTTACCTAGCGTTGTAACCAAAGTTTCTTGCGACTCTTGCTTACTTCACAAAGCCACAGCTGCACCACGCAACACAGACGCTTGCGCGAAGCCATCCCACTCCCTCCTCAACCTGTCCGCTGACCTCTGGGGCCCGGTCAATGTCCCCTTCCCACATGGCCTACGTTACTGCTTGCTCGTCATCGACCATCACACCAACTACATGTGGGTGCGGTTCCTTAAGTCTAAAGACGACGCATGTTCGGAATTGGAAACCATCCTCTTGGACATCAAACACCTGCATGCCCGCCATCACTCTCAGACGGGCGCGTTCGCACCGGTCCTCAAGTTTGACTCAGATTCTGTGTTTGAAGCTGCTGGCACTCCCCGTATGTGCGCACACCTCGGCGTCGGGGTGCAGTTCTCTGCCCCATACGCCCACCACATGCTCGGAAAGGCCGAACGTCCCTGGCGCACTATCCGGGACAATGCATCGGCGATGCTCCACAACATGGCCGTTCCCAACTTCATGTGGTCGTGCGCTGTCAGCATTGTTGTGTACCTTCGCAACCGCACATACAGTCGCTCGGTCGGACCTAATGGGGGCGTCCCCCTCACACTCCTTACGTCGTCGGTGCCCGACGCCTCCAAGTTCCGCGTCTTCGGCTGCGCCGTTTTCGCCAAAGTCCCCGACAAACAACGTCGGAAACTCAGTGAAAAAGCATTTCGCGGCGTCATGGTGGGCTATCCCCCTGACGCACCCGGGTATCGTGTCTACAATCCGGAAACGCGTCGCATCACCACTTCCGTACATGTTGTCTTTCAGGAAGACACACTAGGCTTCGACACACAACCCTCCGTCGACTCGGCCATCACCGACTCTTCGGAAGACGTACCCGCAGACTCACCCCTACCCCCCCCGGCAGCCCCTCGCCATGCTCGGCTCCGCTCCAACCCCATTCGCTACGGCGAAATGGTTGCCCACATGTCCGACTACCCACCAACCCTCGTAACGGCGTGTTGTGATCCTGAACAAGGCAAAGCTCAAGAGGACATATTTGAGCACCCTCACGTCCCCGGCCTTGTCACGGGTCCCCCACACACACCTGCCGGCACGTCCTCTACCGCCGTCGCCCTCCTCTCCGCCCGAGAGTGTGTGGAACCAAAATCCTACCGGGCTGCGCTGGACAGCGCCCAAGCCCCCCAATGGCAAGCCGCTATGCAACATGAGTATTCCTCCCTCATCAACAACGGCACGTGGGACCTTGTGGACCTCCCCCCAGGCCGCATGGTCGTCAACAGCATGTGGATCTTCAAAGTCAAGTCGGATACAGCCGGCGACGTCTCCCGCTTCAAAGCGCGGTTCGTCGCCAAGGGGTGCAGTCCACGCGCTGGACTGGACTACACGGAGACCTTCTCCCCGGTCATCCGCATGGCCAGCCTGCGTCTCTTCCTAACCATCGCAGCCGCCCGCGACCTTGAAATCTGCCAGCTTGACATCGACACAACGTTTCTCTACGCCCCCATCCGTGAGGATGTGTACATCCGCCAGCCCCTCGGCTTCACCGATGGAACGTCCAAGGTTTGTCACCTCAAGCGCTGCCTCTACGGCCTTAAGCAGTCCCCCCGCGAGTTCAACATGCTACTTCGTGCATGGCTCGTCGACCATGGATGGCAACAATGCGTCTCCGACCCGTGCATCTACATCTTCCGCACCGGCCACGTTTTCGCCATGATCGCCATGTACGTCGATGACATTCCCGCGGCCTGCAATGTTGCCACTTGGCTCGCATCGTTCAAAGCCCAACTCGGAGCACGGTTCAAAATCAAGGACCTAGGCGACCTCTCCCAACTCCTCGGCATGCACATCACCCGCGATCGATCCACGCGCACGATCTCACAGGACCATTCCAAGTACCTGCGCGACATCCTCGCCAAGTACGGCATGTCCGACTCTAAGCCGTCGTCACTTCCGATGGACCCGGGCTTTCTCGCCGGCCTCGCATACTTGAATTCGCCCTCTCTCACAGGGGTGGCCAAGGACGTCTACCCCAGCCTCCTGGGCAGCCTCCGGTATGCAGCCGTTAATACACGCCCCGATGTCTCCACGGCGTTGAGCATCCTCGGCTCTGCCCAAGCCTCACCCACCGACGCACACTTGCAGGCTCTGAAAAGGGTCCTCCGCTACCTGCATGGCACCATCGACATGCGCTTGACGTTGGGGGGGGGCTTGGACCACAGCCTCCAACTCACAGGCTTTGCCGACGCTGATTGGGCCAACGACAGCAGCACCCGCAAGTCTCGCTCCGGCTATCTCTTCACCCTCGGACGCGGGCCCATCAGTTACAAGTCCAAACAACAGACTTGTGTGGTTCAATCCACGTGTGAAGCCGAGTACTACTCTGCGGCTGACGCCACCAAGGAGGGACTCCACCTCCGACAACTCCTGGGGGAAATCTTCGACTCCCCCATCACCGAAACCACCACCATATGGGAGGACAACCAAAGCGCCATTGCATACTCCCAGAATGCCTTGGTCAGCGAGAAGACGAAACACATCGGCATGAAGTGGCACTTCCTCAAAGACCACGTGGAGCAAGGGACCATCAAGTTGAGGTACCTCCCCACTGACCAGATGGTGACTGACATGCTCACCAAACCCCTCCCAGGACCTGCACTAGCAAGACACCGAAGTGCGATCCTTGGAGGACAAGACCCAATGCAACGCGTCATCCCGTAGCTACCTTCAGGGGGAGTGTTGTAAGTAATACCGTATACGTATTAGTTGCAGAAAGCTAATGTAAGCTACTCTAGATATGATTAGTACATGTCTAGATCGGACATACCGCGATAAACTGTTTGACTCGGTACAGAGCTGTCGCTAGGCTACAGCTCCAACACTTCTGTTGTCCCGACACCACGCATGTAGGCTGGTTGTCGCCGTAACTGTTCCGTTTGCGGGACTGTGACTGTAACTACGTTTGCGTAAGTTATCTTCCACACTAACTGTGTTTGCATGGTTCAACAGGCTCGGTCAAACTCGTCTCCCCAATCGACCGCTCTACTTACCTCACCCAAGGCATCGACAAACTACTTCGCCTACATGTTACAACTCGCGCGCGAGCAGCCAACGCTCACCCAACAAACGGCTCTTCCTTCTCACGCGCCTTTGAAGAGGATAATGACGCCGATCCGACTATTGCAATTCGCCCGAGAGACAAGAATCAAGGCGACCAACCAATAGATATGGAGGATGACACTCAACTGACAGACAGACCCGCCCCCCACTCCAAGACCCCCCCCCCCCCGGACGAAATACAATGGCAACATGTCCGCTCCTCTAAGTGCAGCCATTTAGAAGCCCCGGCGGACTCACCTGCCTCCGACGCTTATGAACAACGTGTCGTCTCTCTGCGTCTCGCGCTCCGATCCGCCTCTCCCACTTCCCGTCAGCACTTGAAAGAACAGTACGCCGCTTTTTAGACTGAGGACACCCTCTTGCTTCCCACTCCCGATGGAAAAATGCAACGCCATGCTTCTGACCTCGTCCAACAGCCACGCGCTCTCTCCCACCTCGTCCAACAGCCTTCGCCCCTCCGTGGCCTAGGCCCCTCTCTTCGAGTCCGCAGCAACGGATGTATTACCGGACGACATCCCCCGCCGATCCGTACCAGTCCAACCCCCAACAATTGTCCACTTTGCCGGGGGCAGACACGGATACGCACCAGCGCCTCGACCTAAGCCCCGGCGGGAAATACCAACGGTAGACTGCCTTATGCGTTATTTCTAGGAGAAGTGCCAATAGTGGGTGAGGGAAGGGAAGGGGACTAGCATTCTAGTACCTTAGCAAAGCGATCGGAGTTAGCGATAGCACTAACTACATGTTGTTTCTCTTCCCCGGAGTTGTCTTCCGCGGTAAACCTATACGGTTTTACAGATATAGTCCCTACGAGTATCTAGGATTAAGGATGCCGGCCTACATTTCTAATCCTAAGTCCTATATTGCATATGCAAGAAGGCCCTTTGACAGAAGCCGCACATCGCGATAGCGGTACATGTTGTGAATCATTTTCATTTTCATACTCCCATACTCTATGACGGTCCAACTCTTCATTAGTCCGTGTCTCCCTTCTCGTCAACCGCTCTAGGTGTATCCTCAACCGAATATGGATGTTGTGAGGCATTTAGGTGATGGAGGGTTGGGCGCCAAAATGCTTGGCCGCTGCGGCAACGCGTACCGTTTCTTCCAACGCGTACCCAATGGCGGCGGGTAGCGACATCCATGCATGTATAGGCGGTATGTGGGGCGTCCTCACTTCGCTCTCCCGACAACGGATAAATGCTCGACTGACAACGACACAACCTCGCAAAACTTCAGCAATGGCTTCGCAGAGCCCATATTCAATAGCGGCAAAGTTCTTAAAGGTGTTGGTTGACTTGGAGGAACGAGGATGCAGAGAGTAGGGCGTGATTGCGGCAGGCAACAACGGCCCATAAACTTTGTTCGGTAGTTCTTGCTCTGCGCTGCCGACGTCATGCTATCAAGCTAACTCGTAGCGACAAAAGCATGGAATAATGATTTTTGTAACTATGCCCCTACAACACCAACAAGCAGTGGTTGCCGGTGTTTTCCGTGTGTGAGTGGTCTGAGAGAGGAGAGGGTGTTAATCCATGTACACACGGAATGGCATGAAGGGGGTTAGAACCGCCGCTTCCCGGAACGGAATTGTACGCCTCATCCAAGTACCGCCAAAAGTCGGTACCCGATGTGAACATATTGTGTATATGAACCCATCGCATCGCATCGCGACTGAGCTGCGAACACCTATAGCGAACACCTATAGGTGGAGGGCCAGGACTCCCCCGGAGTCTAGCGTACACATGTGTCCATTAGTAGTCCTACGGAGGGATATGTAAACACTCCCCCTTAATGGACAAACTCCGGCCGGTGCCCTAGTAAACCCCGCAGTAAACGCGGAGGGCCCATAACCTATTAATCCATGTATTTGGATAAGGCGTACAATTCCGTTCCGGGAAGCGGCGGTTCGAACCCCCCTTCATGCAATTCCGTGTGTACATGGATTAACATGTTATAGTCCTACGGAGGGATATGTAAACATAGGGGGCGGCGGGTAGGGCCCGGTAGGGCGCGAGAATAATTCGGTCCGGCTTGTTTGTAGATGTTGATCTTTTCAAATTGCGCAACTTAAGTCGGAGTAGTGGATGCCCTACTCGCCGCGCACAAAGTTATAATCAAAAGTCATTGCATGATCACCAACGTGTATGCTAAACAATCGTTGGGCTTGCTCGTAACAGGCAACGGTCCATACGGAAGTGGCACAACCACGATGTCGCGCGAAACACCTCGCACGGTTGACAACTCAGACCCGACCGTCGCCCGTACGACACCTATCTTATAAACATGCTATTAGCGCCTTGTGCCAGGTCGTAACACATGTGTAGGCCTCCTACCCTCTATTCGACGCGCATCTAGCGCGAGCCGTTGGTGCGATGGGTGCAAGGTGGTAAAATCGCGGCCATTTTGTACACATGTCCCCAAATTCAGATTTTATTTGGAGAGTCCTCGCGGGGAAGAACGGGGCATCACAAAACATTTCCTTCGGGAAATTAAATATTTCCCAAGTAGTGTTGGCGCGCTGAAAATACCATCTGCTCGTGGTGTACTACGCATTCTCCCAAGGCACTGTGTTAGAAATTTCTTACAAGAAAAGGCAGTGGAGGCCACCAAGGCACTATTTCAAATCGGGTTGTTGGCGAAACCTTGGTATTATTCAGAATACAAAATTTATTACAAAGAAATCGGCAGAATCCACCACCCAAGTACAGGTAGAAGGAGGTATAAAAATAAGTGGGCCAGTAGTAGTGATGTTTCCAGTCATATTGGATTACAAGAAGAAGAACATAAGCACGGACAGGGAAAATAAAGCGGAGAAAAAATAAGTGAAGGGCAAGAGTGACAAGAGGATCATTGAAGGGTTTTAGGGTTTCCACCGTGGTTTCCGCCGCGTGTTTTTCTCTCCACCATATTTTTCTTGTAAAAACTTTCTTAAAAAAATATGGCAGTAAGGGTACCTGTACCTTTACATGAAGGAGAAAATAAGATTGTTCCCCTATAGATGAACTTAGCCACCATCCGCGAAAGATGAGATGTTCCCCTCTAGCTTCACATCAGAAAATCCTCCGCGGCATGCCGACGTACTAGAACGTACCAGAACGTATGAGAACGTACCAGAACGTACCGGCATCTATCGTCGTATCTTCTAAAATCTATTTTCCGCTGTTCGGAACGTTTTCCTTGATTTTCAGGGATAAGAAACGTATTGGCTTTGATATAATTAAAAAGCCGATTGATATTTCAACTTTATGTAGAATGGGCCATATTTCCCATACAGTAGACTATATCATATTGATATACTTATTTACATAACTAATTCATGAACAAATAATAATACGGAAAAAAACTCTAAGCTACT
>JAPMLY010003733.1:0-10086 GCA_026401115.1 Tetraselmis chui | reverse complement strand
CCAATGTCGGGATATTACCGGGATTCCATGGAAGAAATATGCGCGTGTAACTCACATTCCGCCAAGTCGTTGGTATAATCGCACAATATTTACAGTTTTTGCAATGAGTCCTTTAGGTCATGTCGGCTTGAATGAGCATCCGCATGGTTGACTACTCCCTTTTAGTACAAGATGTCCATCTGTCGCTGATAAGGCGCTAAGACTTGTAGCCATCGCACATGTCGAGTATACAACTCGTGCTTCTGAAAGATGTGGCGCAACGTGTCGTGGTCCGTCATTACCGTAAATCCCGCCGCGCCATCCAAGTAGCAACGGGACTATAATAATAGGGCGTCGCGTAATGTTATTAACTCTTATTCGTAGACATGATAATGTACCTCATGCTTGCTTATTTTCCGAGCATGATACGCAACATGTTGTAGTCCGATACCTTGGTCTTGGAACGACACGGCTCCCACTGCAAATCCAAAAGCACATGTGCACAATGCATGCCTTGCATTGGGAGAAGTCGGGAATTACCAGAACCGGTGCGCGTATCATCGCGTCCTTAATTTGGTCGACTGCCGACTAGGCTTGAGGTGCCCAACGAAACTTCGGTGTCAAGTCCGTCCGTGCGGTTGCTAGGGTTGAAAATTGGTTGATAAACCTCCGGTAATATCCAACAAGTCCCAAAACCCCTCGTACCTCTGTGCCAGATTTCGGCCGGGGCCAATTTTGGACTGCCCCCACTTTGTCGGGGTTTATTCGGATCTATCCAGCTTCCACAAGTGTCCTTGGAAGTTGAGGCTTGTTCATCCGAAGTAACACTTAGAAAGCTTGATATACAATTGGTGTCGCTGCAACTCTCGTGACACGAGTCGAATGTGCTCGAGGTGTTCATCGACCGTGTGGCTATAGATCAACATGTCGTCCAGATGTACTTGCCGGGATACGGGGTGAGAACTTTGTTCATCATCGCTTGGAATCCAGTTGGGGCGTTGAAGAGTCCAAAGGGTAAAACGCAGTATTACTCGAACAATCCGTAATGAGTTCGGAATGCCGTCGTCTTATGGATGTCGCGCTCTTTAACTCGGTCTTGATGATAGCCCTTGTATGTATCTAGCGTACTGAAATAGTGAGCTCTATATAGCGAGTCGAGTAATTCGTCGATCCGGGGTAACCGTGTTCGGTCTTTCCTCGTAAGGTCATTGAGTTTCAGGTAGTCTACGCACATACATATGGTACCGTCCTTCTTGCGTACAAGTAAAATCGGGGCACCGTATAGAGATTTAGACGGACGAATCCATCCCTTAGCAAGTAGGTCTTGCAATTGTACTTGAACCTCTCAGAGCTTGGCTTGTGGTATACGGTACGTTCGCTCCTTTGGTGGCTCGTCGCACTCTACGTTTATCTCGAAATCACACTCGCGTGCTGGCGGTTGACCGTCATGCTCCTTAACGGTATCCGTAAACTCCGTCAAGGAATCTAGCAACGAAGTCGTCCACTCGATTGGTTGGCCGGTCTTGATGTCGTCGACTGCATCCTACACCTCTCGTAGTCTAATCACAAAGATGTCTGCTTGTTATTGTCTCATCAGTCGTGCCATTGCGTCCGCCTCCAAATGATGTGCTGCCATTGGTATGGTGTACTCGTCGCCAAGCACCATAGTTTCACCAGTTTTACGGTCGCGAAGCGTTTCATTAGACCAATATATGTCCGGGTTAACGGCTTGAAACCAAGGCTGACCGAGAGTGCTATCGAATTTATCTAGCTCAGCAAATATTGCGTCTAGACGTATGTCCAATGTCCCTATTGTAAGCATTTCACTCCGTAGTCGCTTGCGAGTCGTATTCGTACTGCCATTTGCCATTTTGATCCGGTATTTCTCTCCTTAAAACGTCGGAATGTTAAGCTCCCGTACCCACTCAGCCTTGCGAAAATTCTCCAAAGCGCCGGAATCCACCAAAATATGGCATCGGTGACCTTATAATGCGCCTTGGAACACTAAGAGACTCGTACAAGATTAGGTCATAGATACGTGTAGCGGCGCATGAACACTTTCGTCTAGTCGGACGTTCTTGCTCACTCCCCGTGGTTCGATTTTCAAAAACTCTCGTAACGAAGGGGAAACCGTTGATCTCCACGAACCAAATAACCCGTACGCCGTGCCGAAATCAATTCCTTGCATTAGCTCATACTACCCGCGAAGTTGGCGTAATGATCGGTATCGGTCCGGGTCGAACGCGAGCGATATACACGTAACGTTCATTCTGTCCCGAAGATTATGTTCCTAGATTGTGTAAATTTGTTTCGCTCACGTTAAATCGAGTTGTCTCCGTAAGAGTTCGCGTTGCTGTGCGTTTCGGATTCGCGTCCTCAATATCTTGTTTGCCACCAGGGAACCATACCATGCTAGTGTCCTCTTTCGAATGCTAGTGCTAGTGACGAAAGAGGACACTAGCATTCGTCGGCCATCGGTATCAAGAGTTGTCGAGTGAGTCCAATATGTCTTAAGGCGGGTTTGCAGGTTCTTGGGCAGAAATCGGACTCGATCGGAGTCATCGACGTAGCCTTGCGTCGTCCATCTCGTAGGTCCAACATCTTGCCTTCTTCCTTCTCTTTCATCGTTCGGAGAAAAAGTAAACATGTGTTCCGTCGTCGCGAGCTCGTCGACAAGTCGGAAATTTCGCAACACCTTGAACCATGGTGTTGTCCTCCATTTCGGAACCACTATGACCGCTCTCATGTGGGGATGGAGCAGTTTACTCCGCAAATAGTGGCCCCAAAATTCTTCTAATTTGTTAAATTGCGCAGTTAGCCAAATTCACCGGTACTAATGTAGATCTCTCTCCTGAAATGGGCTCGCCGGACAACAGAAATCCTCCGCCACCGAAGAGTTCACGCCGTCATTATCGCTAACCCCATCTAAGTCGAAAGGTCCGTAGGTCTGAGAGTACTTTAGGAAATACTCCCTATTCATCATGCAGTCGCTAAAATCCTTGTTCCTAAAGATTGGCCTCAATAATGTCGTTTGAGGTAACGGTTTCGTACTTCTTTTGCCACGAAGGGAGAGGAAGCCTAGGCTAGGAGAAGGGCTGCGACAGGAGGAGGAGATCGAGTCGGGGCCTTCGACGACATGAGCGAAGGGGTTTTCGCCCGCCTTCCTCCCCCAAGCTCCGGCGCGACAGGAGTCGCACATGAGCCTATGATGGGCAAGCCCAGCTCGACCAACACATGTTGGCTAGCTAGGATGATCAGCACCCTCTGGCGGCGGGAGCGGACCACGCATCGTGGAGATAGCGACATAGTCTTTTTCATATTTTTCCGTTGCGACCTTGTACGTCCATGTGTGATTTCAATATGTTGTTATTGCCGACGGAGTGGGATGGACAAGGAGACCCCCGGCGTAAAACCCTAACGCTAAGGCATATTTGGGAGTATTGGGTACGCCATGAGATAGAAGCCGATTTGTCGGTACTTGCTGTAAAAATATTGCAATTATTTATTTCTAGGGCTTTAGAAAAGCTTATTGTCACTTTTTTGGAGCCTTAGTTTTGGTCAAGCACTGAGAATTCAAGTACGGTCCATGGCTCGGTGCCGGCATTAGTTATCTAGAAGATTAGGAGATGGTCAAGCTATGGGGCCGAGTCTAATATGTGGAGTTTGGACATTCTTATGTCGTTAGTTGGCGCCCGTCGAGGGCGCAACGGCAGCGGTCCCGGAGGGATTATTAGCGCTCGCATGCCCGTTGCCACTCACCCTGCCTACCTCCTCGTGTTGAGCGATGGAAATCATATACCCGTGCGTGGCTCAACACGGTAAGGGGCTAAAGGGATGGTCCATCGGCTGTGATGTGCGCGATTAAAATCATTCGGGAAGCATTCCAAAATGGTCAGAGGGCTTTCAATCATAATACATGTACTCACCGGCGTCAAAATTTCCCGCTCGGTCCGGTGGATATTTCATTTCAAAACCATATAACACTCAAATACTTTCTTGATAAAGGGGTGGGACCATGGTCTAATGGGTGTGGATGTGATGAGGTTACGAGCGGATTTGCGGCGGGAGACATACTCTAATGGGAGTTGGCGGGCAGGTGGGGAACTGCCGGAAAGCATCGTCATGATAAGGCTCTCGCTGTTGCTGCTTAACGCTGCTAGCATCTATTTCACGTGGGGGTTGGACTACACGAGCACGAGAGAACAACCGCAAACGAAGGAGCGACATTGCCTGATGACGACGATTCTTGGGATTTGCTATCACCAAAACCCAGTATGAAGGTTTTGTTGAAGTGGCCGTACCCCGCGGCCCCGACGTATGGGCACAATGCCAATGCCCAAAACCCCGTAATCCTACTGCGCCAGCTGCCCAACAAGCCTTCACCACACTGCCATGTCGTCTCACTACTATAATCATGTGCCAACGGTGATGTGTGTATTGGCATGTCTGTGACATCAAGACATGCATACGTGTGTTGCAGGGCAAAAAGGGCGGTGCACTACAGCACACGCCGCTGACCTTCGCGCTCGACTCGCCGTGGCGGCCGCCCTCTACTAGGTGAGACGCGAAGGCGTCCGCGACGATGGTCACAAGGAGGCCCGTTGCGCACACGAAGGGCGCGACCGGGAAGTCGGTGGGCCTCATGTCCTATATTGCGTCGCCAATATAGGGAGGTAGATAAAGCCGGCGGAGACCATGACTGCGACGGCACACGGAAAGACGACGACGACGAGGGTCGGTGAGTACGGCCCAAGAGGATGAAGACAAGCATGAAATATATGATGTGTTGAGACGACAACTGTCAAGCGAGACATAGAGGGTTTCTGCCTTCAACATAACGCATATTTTCTAGGGAGGAGGCCACCATTCATGTCCCATTCATGAACACATGCGCGTTATCAATACTCAAGATGAGACGGTGTCCATGTGACTCAACAACAAAGAGGTGACGTAATTTTTCATGCCCATACCTGCATTGCGTACACCGAGACCAATCCTTTCAGCAGCGCGGCAGGCTTTTCGTGTATAATATTCGCCCTCGCGTGAAAAAAGTCCAACGTAAACTGTCTTTGCCTGTTTTGAAGCTGATCATGCCAAACGGATAAATGGAATTTGCAGCCCCGCAAGCTGTTACGCTTGCCAACGCGAAGCTTTCAAGGCGGTTCACTCGCTTATTCACCTTAAGTCCGCAAGGAGAGATGCCCCTTTCGCTTTTTTGCTATGCTCCGCAGTATCATAAGGGGTAAAATGAGACAACATAATCAAACTCTCACTCCGCTTCACTGGTGTTGAATATCACATCAATGTGTTCTTGGGACAAGTGCACTTTTCCTTATTACGCAGGTACAATTATTTCCAGAGGGTTTTGCAGTGACAATAGTTAGTGTGTCATAAGTATAGTAGCAAAACCTAAAATACGCCCATACCCACCTACGACTGGCATATCAACTGGAGGGTGCTTTCCAGGATTTGCGCGGGGGCGCGCACGCCAAACTTAGCCGCCCACTAGATGCCTAGGAGGTGGGTTGGGGGGGGGGGGGGGGGGGGGGGGGGGGGAGTACGGACGTCATAGGCTATTGATTCGCATGTGACACTCGGGTAGTATACATAAAGCCGGGGAATATGCAGCATGAGAATCAAAGGCGCGGAGACACATTGAGCGCTAACTAGCATTCCATATGTGTGCGCATGTCCTTTCTTTCCTATGTGCATAGACATGGAATGTGTATGATTTACTTGCCCGCCGGCAAGTGGCATGGGATATGGGATACAAAAGAATCGACGCGTCAGGTGGAGCGACGAAGAGTGACCCTGGACCGAGTGATTGAGCGGCGGGGTGGGAGGTCTACGAGCAACCGAGTGAAGAGTTTTTTCTAGCCATTCCCCTCCACGCTCCGGCACGATCGGAGTCGCACGGGGGCTAGACTAAGTTGGATTGCATGCTGACTCGACTGTTTTCTAGGCTGGGCTAGACACCACCGTGGATCGGTGGGTGCGGGCCGTACGTGGGAAGGCTTGATAATCCCTAGAGTATTTGTTTTGTTTTATAGGGAAGCAGAGACAGATAATTTTTTCTATATTTCAAGACTTCAATTGTTGATACGAATGACATTGGAAAAGGCGTGTTGAAGGAGACCCCTAGTAATGTCTTGATTTCTAAAACTAACTAAAAATGTAAGTCTTATACAATAAGCACCGGCTCACGTGACCGTTTATTATTGTCACTTGGATCTCCAAAGATTTAGGGTATTTTACGCATTCTTCCACCATATACAACTAGCGGCACATATGTTGGCAATGTGTGTCGTTGTCCCTCCGGGGTTATACAAGTGTAATCGACACGCACAAATCGACGGAGCCCGCACCGCCTAAAAAGCAACAACAACAAGATCATGGGAATTGAAAAGGAGTAAAGAGAAATCCACCTATTGTAAGTAAAATGCAAAATAAAATTGCCGCTAGACCTTTATTATTGCGCACGGTCCGCTTTCACCGAACTGAGGCGCCGGCCAATCGAGGATTGTCAGCAATCGAGACGTCAACACGTCAGCCAAACATGGTTCTACACGGCGTGGGTCGCGCAGAGGGCAGAGGAGAAAGGCTATCGAAAAGTACTCCTCGCGAAACCAATCGTTTATCTCGTCGCCGTATCAATAACCTCATCCAAGGCCGTCGGCGCTCCTCATGATGCGGCGGACCTCCGAGTAACCACGGATGCTACGTTCTAGCACGGTTTAGGAGAACTTAGAGTGCGCTATATCATGCCTATGTTGTGAAAATGTAGGGATAATTCCTTTTAGTGAACTGACAACAAGTGGGGCCTGTTAGAAATGCCATGAGGGGGGTTAGAACCCACGCCTCCCGGAACGGAGTTGTACGCCTTATCCGAGTACCGCCCCAAAAGTCGGTACCCGATTGGAATATTATATTGTGCATATGAATTCCGCGCATCGTGCATACACTGCGACCACTTATGTGTGGAGGGCCAAGACTCCCCCGGAGTCCTGCGTACATTTGTGTCCATTAGCAGCCCTACGGAGGGATATTAACACCCCCCTTTAATGGACCTCATCCCATGAACTCCGGCCGGTAACCTCGCAGTAAACGCGGAGGGCCATAACCTATTAATCCATGTACACACGGAATGGCATGAAGGGGGTTAGAACCGACTTTTGGCGGTACTTGGATAAGGTGTACATCTCCGCGGAGGGTTGTGTTCTAGGTCATGAGCCGAGTGTTATGAAAGCCCCACATAAGCTACTGGTTGTGGGTAAATTGAGAGTTGGTAACAGTGAGTTGTCGACCGTTCTACAATGTGCAAGCACCGTCCAAGGTCGCGTGAACGACGGGGGCCCGTAGATGGTGGCATGCTCACGGGAGAAAGGAATGTGCGCGGCTGTGTGTGGCAAAGAATGTGCTTGAGGGCATCAAACGTGAGGCTGGCGTTGTTGCAAGTAATACCTTATAGTTATTAGTTGCAGATAGCTAATGTAAGCTATTCTAGATATGATTAGTACATATCTAGATCGGACATGCCGATAACCCGCTTAATTCGGTACAGAGCTGTCGCTAGGCTACAACTCTCACACTTCTGTTGTCCCGACACCACGCCTCGGGCAGGTTGTCTCTCTGACTGTCCCTTTAGTGTGACTGTGATTGTAAATACGTATGCGTTACATACTAATCGTGTGTGCACGGTTTAACATGTTATGGGCCCCCGCCTCACGTCACTCACGCGCGACAACCTGGTTCGGCGAGCTGCGATCGACAACTCTCCCGCAGAAGGCAAGTTTAAATATAATCATAGTACTTTCACCTTGTAGTCGGCGGTATCGCCAGTATAAACTGCGCTCTAAAACCCATCTCCACCCCACCTAAGTGAGCTTCTCGACGGCGACATACAGCCACCCACACCGACGCACTCGTCGTGTGTGGACAGAGTGCACACAAGTCCGGCTAGCGGTTTTTACCGCTGCCTGTTTATTCAGCTCTTTTATTTTCTTCTTCTGTCGAAATGGCGCCGAAAACTCGCTCTGCCGACTCTCCTCTTTCGCCTCCTGATTCCCGTGACCTCGGCTCCCAGCACAGGTCGGTCGTTCCCACCCTTGATAACCTCGCGCGCGTTCTAGAGCAAATGGCACTCATGAACGCCCAACTAGACGCGCAGTCGGCCGACGCTATTGCTGCTGTTGCACTTGCTGCAACTGCCGACTCCCTTGTCGCTCCGCGCCGTCGCGCTGCGGCGCTCGAACCCCCTCGCGACGAACTGCCGGTGGACCACCTCCCACCACACTCCATGCTTTATCCCACAGCTGTTTCACGTGACCCCCTCCTTGGCTACGCCCGTCCGGACGCACAGACGGCCGTCGTTGCAGCTGCCGCTGCAGCTCCTCTTGGCGACATCTCTGTCGTACACCGCCGTCACGATGCGGACCGCGAACCCTCGCCCCACGAGCTGCCCTTGGAACAGCTTCCACCACCTCCTCCATACCCTCCCGCAAAGTATGCCCTCCCTACCCTCGGACTTTTTCTCGGAGGCGCCGCCGCACAACGTCCCCACCCCCCGTGGCCACCCGCACCCGTACGGCCCGCCGCATGCAAATGGCCGGCCACTCTCCCTTCCCTGGCGGACCACCTCCTCCATTCCATGGCCGGCATTCACCGCCCACCCGACGTGGTGGTCACACCACCCGTGGCGGCCGTCGCCCCACCATTGACCCGGTGGTCATCGGCCGGGCAGCCCACGAGGCTACCGGTTTCGACAAGGACGCCCTCAACCGGTCCATGAAGATGTCGGTTCCTACCATGGGCCCGACCACGGACTTCAAGCAGTAGAAGAGGAACTTCCTAAATTTCCTCTCCATCAAGGCCGTCTACCTCATCCCATAGTTGGCCATCTGCGACTCCGGCATATGGTTAGACGAACAGGCATAACACTTCGCCTACGCGTTGCTTCTTCATGCAGCCAGAGCGAACCAGCGCGCTGACAAGGCGATGAAGTGCGTCTCCCCAACACGTCATGACTGCGCCGCAGCGGCGTGGGACATACTTTGTGAACGTCTCGACAGTCGGTCCCTTGCTCGCTCCTTGTCTCTGCTCGACAACTTGATGGTCAGACAGCGCCATGGACAGTCACGCAGTGACTATGTCCACTACATGCGAAAGACGTTCGACGACTACAACGAGACATGCCAGATGGTTGATGGCTCCGCTGCCATCCACCCTCACAATCTCGGCCTCCTCATGCTGCGCGGTATTTCCAGCAACGGCCCACACGGTCATGCCAAACAATGCGTCATCAACGCGTTCGACACAGACTACATGTTGTTAGATGACGAGGTGATGACATGCATCCTCCACTTGGCACACAATATGGACGAGGACGACGCCCCGGACACAACCGGCCCCAACATCTCACCACCTCCCATCTCCGCCTTTGTCGCTGTTGGCCGCGGTTCACACAGCGGTCGAGGCCACCCTCCACGTGGTCCTCGCGGTGGTCGCGAACTACCCAACAAGTGCAGCGCTTGCGGCAGCTTGGACCACATATTGTCCTCCTACACTGCCCCAGATGACGCTCTCTTGCGGTGGACACTCGCGAAGCGCGAGATGATCATCCAGAAGTACGGCGCCTTTGGTGGCTCTCACTCTGCGCTCGCCGCTCTGCTGAGCGACGTCCCTGCCGATGACTCGGACAGTTTGCCCACCCTCGAGGAGTGCACGGATGTATACGATGACATCGAGGTGGGTGTCCCCTTCAGCTCCGTAGCCTTCTCCTCTTCCCTCACCCATGGACGTAACCTCTCACAGTTTTGGGTAGTCGATTCCGCTTGCTCGATCAACATCACCGCGTTTAAAGGTGACTTCGTACGATTTACACCCCCCTCCGCTCCCTCGCGCGTTGGCGGGGTTGGTGTTTACGTCAAGGGCAGTGGCTCCGCACGGATTTCTGCCAGGCTTGCCTCTGGCCGGCTTATTCACCGCACTATCCATGCGTTGTACACCCATGACTTGTCCTCTCGCTCTGCTCAACGCATCGGCCGACTGTTTAGTGTCAGCTGGATGCAGACCCACAGCGGTTGTGAATTCATCTTCCCCTAAGACTCT